>QNTS01005549.1:29170-75243 GCA_003317085.1 Hucho hucho
CCCCACTGTAATGGACAGCTGAATGTATATTTTTTTCTCTTGCTTTGTCTGCTCTTTTCAATCTTATGTCTATCTTTGATAAGCAACCCAGGAAAGGGCTGAAAATAGCCCATATTAATATATGTAGCCTTAGAAATAAGGTTCATGAAATCAAAAACTTGCTAACATCAGATAACATTCATATATTAGCCATTTGTGAGACTCACTTAGTTCATTAATTTGATGATCCATATGTATCGATCACATTTTTACTAACGCTGTAGAACTTTGTTCCATTGGATGCAGTGATCACAATATAGTGGCTATATCCAGGAAAGCCAAAGTTCCAACAGCTGGGCCTAAAATAGTGTATAAGAGATCGTACAAAAGATTTTGCTGTGACTCTTATGTGGATGATGTTAAAAATATTTGTTGGTCTGATGTGATTAATGAGGAGCATCCAGACGCTGCACTTGATGAACTTATGAAATTGCTGCTTCCAATTATTGATAAACATGCATCTGTTAAGAATCTGACTGTTAGAACTGTTCAGGCTCCATGGATTGATGAGGAATTGAAAAACTGTATGGTTGAAAGAGATGGGGCAAAAGGAGTGGCTAGTCTGGCTGCACATCTGACTGTTTTACTTACTGCAAATTGAGAAATTATGTGACTAAACTCAACAAAAAGAAGAAGAAACTGTATTATGAAGCCAAGATCAATGATATAAAGAATGATGGAAATAAATGTTGGAGTACTTTAAATGAAATTATGGGCAGAAAGACAAATTCAACTCCATCTTTTATCTTTTATTCATCACAACCATTTGATGTTGCCAATTATTTTAATGATTATTTCATTGGCAAAGTGTTCATACTTAGGCAGGAAATGCCCACGACAAACAGTGAGCAATAATATTCATGCATAAAAAAACTAATATTGAAAGGAATGCAGTGCAATTTAGAATTTTGTAAAGTTAGTGTGGGAGAGGTGGGAAAATTATTGTTAACGATCAATAATGGCATTGACAACTTAGATGGAAAGCTACTGAGGATGGTAGCTGACTCTATAGCCACTCCTATCTATCATATTTTTTATCTGAGCCTAGAGGAAAGTCTTGGTCCTCAGGCCTGGAGGGAAGCCAAAGTAATTCTGCTACCCAAGAGTGGTGAAGCAGCCTTTACTGGTTCTAACAGCAGACCTATAAGCTTGCTGCCAGCTCTTAGCAAACTGTTGGAAAAAATGGTGTTTGACCAAATACAATGCTATTTCTCTGTAAACAAATTAACAACAGACTTTCAGCATGCTTATAGAGAAGGGCACTCAACATGTACTGCACTGACACAAATGACTGATGATTGGTTGAAAGAAATTGATAATAAGAAGATTGTGGGAGCTGTACTGCTAGATTTCAGTGCAGCCTTTGATATTATTGACCATAACCTGTTGTTGAAAAAACTTCAGTGCTATGGCTTTTCAACCTCTGCCATATCGTGGATTCAGAGCTATTTATCTAATAGAACAAAGGGTTTTCTTGAATGGAAGCGTCTCTAATGTCAAACATGTAAAGTGTGGTGTACCGCAGGGCAGCACTCTAGGCCCTCTACTCTTTTCTATTTTTACCAATGACCTGCCACTGGCATTAAAAGCATGTGTCCATGTATGCTGATGATTCAACCATCTTTACACAGTCCCCAAATATAGAACAAATTCAAGAAAACGTACAGTATTATATAGAGCCCTTATTGCATGGAACTTCCTTCCATCTCATATTTCTCAAATCAACAACAAACTTAGTTTAAAAAAACAGATAAAGCAACACCTCGCGGCATAACGCCTCTCCCCTATTTGACCTAGATGTATGCATTGATTTGTAGGCTACATGTGACTTTTTAAACATGTATGTAGTTCTGTCCTTGAGCTGTTCTTGTCTAATGATGTTCTGTATTATGCCATTCTGTATAATGTTTCATGTTTGGTGTGGACCCCTGGAAGAATAGCTGCTGCTTTTACAACAGCTAATGAGGATCCTAATAAAATATCAAATACCAAAACTAATATTGAGTTGCATCCACTTTTGCCCTCAGAACAGCCTCAATTCGTCGGGGATGGACTCTACAAGGTGTCGAAAGCGTTCCACAGCGATGCTGGCTTATTTTGACTCCAATGCTTCCCACAGTTGTGTCAAGTTTGCTGGATGTCCTTTGGGTGGTGGACCATTCTTGAAACACACTGGAGTGTGAAGAATCCAGCAGCGTTACAGTTCTTGACACACTCAAAGGCACTTAAATCTTTTGTCTTGCCCATTTAATGACTCCAACCTAAGTGTATGTAAACTTCCGACTTCAAATGTATATATAATTGAATGTTTTATTTTTAGCTAAGCAGGTAGGGCTCAAAACAGGTGGGGCTCACCTTCCCTGAATGACGGGTCGCCACTGACCATACCCCATTCAAAGGCACTTCAATCTTTTGTCTTGCCCATTCACCCTCACAATGGCACATATACACAATCCATGTATCAAGGCTTAAAAATCCTTATTAAACTTGTCTCCTCCCCTTCATTTACAATGACTTAACTTCTTAGGGAGCAGCTCCCGAGGTGACGGTTTTGGAGCCTGGCGTGCCCAAAGTAAAATGCCTCCCATTCAGGCCCAGAAAATAGGATATGCACATATTTAGTACCATTGGATAGGAAACACTCTGAATCTTTATAAAAGTGTTAACATTTTGTCTGTGAGTATAACAGAACGGATATGGCAGGCGAAAACCCGAGGAATTTCTGTCCTGGAAAAAGTGGTTTTGACACATTGCCTCATTTAGAACCCCTCCCTTATGAAAATGCCCATATAAGGGCATATGAATGCAGTACCTATCACTTCCTCTGGATGTCAACAGTCTCGAGAAAGTGTTCTGATTCTTTTTAGATGCATTAGATGGCAGAAGAAGAAGAATTAGGAAGTGGTCACACAGAATGTCAATAGAGGAAAAGGCGCGTTCACGGCTGGCGCGCTCTTTGTTTTTTTCCTTTCTTATCACCCAGTTTATATTCCGGTTGAAATATTATACTATTTATACATAAGTGTTCCTAAGGATACATTTAAAATTATGTTTGATTGTTCTTGGAC
Source organism: Hucho hucho (assembly GCA_003317085.1). Lineage (NCBI taxonomy): Eukaryota > Metazoa > Chordata > Actinopteri > Salmoniformes > Salmonidae > Hucho > Hucho hucho. Next base: position 32,278 of record QNTS01005549.1, read on the forward strand.
AAGTTTATAGGTATAAGTTGAACAAGTTCTCTTCACGTTTCAATGGAGGAGTCGACGCTATATTTTCTCATTATAAAGCGCCAACCAAACGGAGATTTATGGATATAATACATTACTTTTTCTAACAAAAGAACCATGGATTGTCTTCGTTGGACACTTGGGAAGCCCTCAGCAGAAGTTCTTCAAAAGGTAATTGATTTGTTTTCGCTGTGAAATGTGTTTTGTGTGAACCGCATGGTTTATGAATTTATGGTAATGGGAAAAATATGTGGGGTGCTATCCTCAAACAATCAAATGTGGTGCTTTCGCCGTAAAGCCTTTTTGAAATCTGACAACGCTTTTGTCACAAACGAGACTCCCGCTGTTCCTCCTGCTCACCACCAGAGGGAACCCTCTCCTGAGTATTAAACCCCTGAACTACATTTCCCACATACCTGGCTCTGATTACCGTTGCACCTGACTCCCATCAGTAGACTATTTAGGTGCTCTCAAACTCTCTCTCTTTGCGAAGTCTTGTTAACCCTGGTGATCATTTCTGAGCGTTTTCTCCTGTGTCTGTCTGCCCGTGGATTTACTCTGGACTGTTTTTCCCTCCTTGATTTTTTGCTGCCTGCCCTGGACTATATTCTTTACTGGACTGATTTTTGTAAGCTTGCTGCCTGCCCTGACCTTATGCCTGTACCTGGATTACGATTTGCCTTATCCCTACTGTTGTGTCTGCTGGCGATTGACCCTGTTTGTACGACCAAGATTGTAATAAAACTGCAAATGGATCCTCACTCTCCTGGAGCGTCATTACAGCTTTGATATTGCCAAAAAGCAGAGCTTTTGATGACTATGAAACAATTGTATATTGATGCATGTTTAATAATACAACTTTTGGATTTTGAATTTGGCGCCTTGCATTTCATTTGGCGCCTTGCGCCCCACCGCTCCCTAAGAAGACTTAAGTGGATTTAATAAGTGACATCAATAAGGCACCATAGCTTTCACCTGGTCAGTCTGTCTACACTCAGTGTAGAGGTAGGCATCTGGATGGTAGACTTGTTCTCATTGAAGCGCATTACCAATAGGAGTCACAGGCAGGAAGCATTGGACTGTGGCTTCACATTTTATTTCAATGTACTGTACCTCTCTATTTACAGTAGAAGTTGGAAGTTTACATACACCTTAGCCAAATACATTTAAACTCAGATTTTCACAATTCCTGACATTTAATCCCAGTAACAAATCCCTGTCATAGGTCAGTTAGGATCACCACTTTATTTTAAGAATGTGAAATGTCAGAATAATAGTAGAGAGAATGATTTATTTCAGCTTTTATTTCTTTCATTACATTCCCAGTGGGTCAGAAGTTTATATACACTCAATTAGTATTTGGTAGCATTTCCTTAAGTGTTTAACTTGGGTCAAACGTTTTGGGTAGCCTTCCACAAGCTTCCCACAATAAGTTGGGTGAATTTTGCCCCATTCCTCCTGACAGAGCTGGTGTAACTGAGTCAGGTTTGTAGGCCTCCTTTCTCGCACACGCTTTTTCAGTTCTGCTCACACATTTTCTATAGGATTGAGGTCAGGGCTTTGTGATGGCCTCTCCAATACCTTGACTTTGTTGTCCTTAAGCCATTTTGCCACAACTTTGGAAGTATGCTTGGGGTCATTGTCCATTTGGAAGACCCATTTGAGACCAAGCTTTAACTTCCTGACTGACGTCTTGAGATGTTGCGTCAATATATCCACATAATTTTCCTGCCTCATGATGCCATCTATTTTGTGAAGTGCACCACTTCCTCCTGCAGCTAAGCACCCCCACAACATGATGCTGCCACCCCCGTACTTCACGGTTGGGATGATGTTCTTCGGCTTGCAAGCCTCCCACTTTTTCCTCCAAACATAACGATGGTCATTATGGCCAAACAGTCATATTTTTATTTCATCAGACCAAAGGACATTTCTCCAAAAAGTACGATCTTTGTCCCCATGTGCAGTTGGCTTTTGTATGGCGGTTTTGGAGCAGTGGCTTCTTCCTTGCAGAGCGGCCTCTCAGGTTATGTCGATATAGGACTCATTTTACTGTGGATATAGATACTTTTCTACCTGTTTCCTCCAGGTCCTTTGCTGTTGTTCAGCGATTGATTTGCACCAAAGTACATTCATCTCTAGGAGACAGAACGCGTCTCCTTCCTGAGCGGTATGACGGCTGCGTGGTCAAAATGGTGTTTATAATTGTGTACTATTGTTTGTACAGATGAACGTGGTACCTTCAGACGTTTGGAAATTGCTCCCAAGGATGAACCAGACTTGTGGAGGTATACAATTTTTTTCTGACGTCTTGGCTGATTTCTTTTCATTTTCCCATGATGTCAAGCAAAGAGGCACTGAGTTTGAAGGTAGGCCTTGAAATTCATCCACAGGTACACCTACAATTGACTCAAATGATGTAAATTAGCCTATCAGAAGCTTCTAAAGCCATCACATCATTTTCTGGAATTTTCCAAGCTGTTTAAAGGCACAGTCAACTTAGTGTTTGTAAACACTTCTGACCCACTGGAATTGTGATATAGTGAATTATAAGTGAAATAATCTGTCTGTAAACAATTGTTGGAAAAATGACTTGTGTCATGCACAAAGTAGATCTCCTAACCGACTTGCCAAAACTATAGTTTGTTAACAACAAATTTGTGGAGTGGTTGAAAAACGAGTTTTAATGACTACAACCTAAGTGTATGTAAACTTTCGACTTCAAATGTAGGTTCATGGCATGACACTGAAACAATTTAATTGATTCAAACATATCATTTGAATATCAACATTGAAAGAAGGTCAAATAAAAGGTCAAATATAAAATTAAACATAATTTCAACCACTCAATAGATATTGACTGTAGGATGAAAAAGATTTTAAACATTTCTACGCGGGATTTTCAACACAATTTCAACATATACACAGTTCTGATGATTGGTGAAATTATTTTGATGTAACAACCTGTTAGTCACTTTAAGTCATTGTAAATTGAAGTTTTAACCTAATTTCAATGTTTACAACGCTGGTTAAAAATGATATGAAAACAGTAATGATTTACTTTTTTCCACATAGATTCCACGTCACAATCGGCTGACAAATGACATTGAAACAACGTTGACTGAACCACTGTGTGCCCTGTGGGTTTACAGTATCTTATGCAGATTCATTTGTTTCCAGGGAACAGGACATAATTCATTTTTAGGTTCAATCCAAAGGTAAATGCTGTCTCCTACATAGAAAAGTCAGGCTCCTCGATTGTGGATAATCTTTCAAGTTTAATCAGTTGGATACAATAAGCTGATACCACACTGGTGAAAAACATGTTCACATTTCATTCACTGCAACTCCCCCCTCCCCACACATCATTACACCTAGAGCAAGGTGACAACTCCTCCACACATAAACAAATGCACCCACATAGAGGGACACAGTAAGACTGAATCTTTATATATTTCTCTACTGTACTGTACCACAGACGTGTTAAGGAAGATCCGCCTCTGTATGTGACACTTCTGTAACAGTTTGCCATGTTTTTTCCAGTCCAATGGGGCCTTGTAATCCACTGCTCAATTATAATCCATGGATAAATTACCTTATGTCTTTCATCCAAAGAAGGACCAGTTCTTGTACTTTAGAGACTCCTTCATTTGTCGCAAACATGTATGATAAGTCTGTTCCTTTGGGGTCTGTAATATCACAACCCAAACCCTCATTTATAATGAGTTTCATAGTCCTTGGAATATTTTATTCAATTTTTTTATGCATGCATACTTTTCTAGTAAGGAAATATCTAAAAGATGTATGGCACTTCATAAGCATGTCAATGAAGTTCCAATGTACAAAAAATGTACAGAGACCAAACACAATGAGCATGTGTGTTTACAACATGAACAAATGCCACAGTACAGCATTTATATGAATAGACCCTATATTCCCATACTGGTATTTACTAAGAATGGCGAGAGAATAGGTTATGACAGGGGTTCCCAATCTTTTTTTGCCCACGACCCATTTCGATATCCACATTTTTCCGCTACCCCAACCTGTAAAAAAAGTGATGTAATCAACGGCCAATGTTTACTTTTTTAATTGGGTATATGACAGTCTATTACAAATCAGTCTGATAGTACTTTTGACAGTATTTCATGCTGAAGGAAGTATGGTTTGAAGTGACTGAAATGCATCAGAAAGGTATTGGGAAGTTCAGAAGATCATCAGGCAACAGTTTGTATTATATTCTGGGTAGAAAAGAACATCAATAACCACGTTTTGATCCAACCATTTCATGCAGATTAATTACCTGATGCATGAAAAAAATGAAGACGGGCAGAAGGAAACATGAATTGCCTGCACAATTTTATAAATGCCGACAGACAATTTGTTCATTAGACATGATGGGATATTTTTTTGTCAGTAAAATTAATTATGAGAAAAATGGTGGTGGAAACGTCTTTATGCGCAACTATTGATACACTGTAATAACCATCATCACTCTATGTTGTGTGGTCCTCCCACTACGACTCGGGAAATCATGCAGTTTATTAAACAAGATTAAATAAATTATGATGAACTTCACAGGGAGGTGAATGTGCATGGTGATGGATGAGTTTGATACTCCTTTTCAATAAATATTGAAGGTCTTATTCTGGTGACATGATGATATATGTTTGGCTTCCGTTTGACAAATACAACCTTATTTAGGCTACTTATGTATTGATTTTTACCTTACTTTTTTTTCACTCTTTATGTGATGCGCAATGCAGAGAACACCAGAATAAGAATTCTCATTTAAATACCATAGTGAATTATTCTAATGTTTGTTTGTGTCAATTAATCCCATAATGGATGGGTTGCCAATTGGCGATTTCACATGAAAATAAAATGTCATTCATTCATACAAATAATCTTGCTCTTAGCCATAATAATCTCAATGTAGGTAGCCTACCTGCACTGTATCTGCAAATTGTTGGCTACAGCGCATGTGCCAAGACCAGAGTGGGCACATTTGCAATATAACGCAAAACCATCAGTTGAGTTGAAAATGTGATGGAAACCCATTTAACTTGTATTTTTAATTCTGTACATGGGAATTGAACTCAAAAGTTTTTTTTATGTGCACTACGTCATCATGCACATCCTTTTATCCGCAACAATTCAGTTTGATGGCACATTGTTTTAGGCAGATTTGAGAATATTTGCATGAAAATTTGTTACAAATTGGATGGAAAACCAGCGAATTATGTTATTTTCTCCCCAGTCTGATTTAGGGCCTGGTCTTGTCCACTCTGTTCTAATGAGGATTGTGGGCATTGTAGAGCGAAACAGAAGACGCATATATGTTCCTGAGTCTTATCTTTCAGTGATGGGGTCATAACATTTTGTAGTTTATACCCCCTCAAAAAATATAACCACATTTGTAGGAAGAAAACAGAAACCACTCTGTTTATTACAACCGAAGTAACCCCGGTTTTATGAACCAAGCACAATTATAATTTTTTTCTTCAGAGATTCTCTCACGACCCCATTTTCAAATCAGGAGACCCCATGTTTGGGAAACGCTGGGTTATGATATATTTTGAATGTACAATACTCCCATTCCCTTAGTAGCATCTCTTGAACTTGATGAGTTTGTGGAAGGCCAGTTTGAACTCGTCATTGAAGGCAGTGTAGATAACGGGATTGATGAGCGAGTTTAGGTAGCCAAGCCAGGTGAACACGTCGAAGAGCACAGGATGGAACCAGCATTCTTTACAGATTGCCAGTACCAGGGTGCCCACGAAAAAGGGTAGCCAACACACAATGAAGGCTCCCAGGATGATGCCCAGCGTCTTGGTGGCCTTCTTCTCCCGGGCGGTGCACAGACGCTTCCTCTCCAGCACACTGTCAGCCAGCTTCACCGTCACGCAGTTATTGAAGAGAGGCGACCCACCACTGCTTCCTCCACCTCCGTTTACTGCCACTCCTCCCATGTTGCCGACCCCTCCGGGGTGCAAGTGGCCCTCTAGGTTGGAGGCGGAGTTGATGGAGCAAAGGGAGGAGCCGGCCGACGTCTGGATGAGCTGGGCCGTGGTGAAACGCTTGCCGCACGACACTGGTGTCTTAAAGATGCGTGAGCGGGCTGCCACGTAGATCCGGCCGTAGAGGATGATCAGCAACACAGTGGGCACATAGAACGCCCCGAAGGTGGAGTAGAGTGTGTAGGAGATCTGATCTGTGTTCACTATGCACTCCATCACCTCCTCGTTGGCCTTGGCCTGCCTCCAAAAGAGCGGTGGCATGGAGATGGAGATGGAGATCACCCATACCACCGCTATCATCAGGCCTGCTCGATGCATTGTCCGGCGCTTGGAGTACTCCAGGGCATCAGTGATGGCCCAGTAGCGGTCCAGCGCGATGACGCACAGGTGCAGGATGGAGGCAGTGCAGAAGGTGATGTCCGATGAGAGCCAGATGTCGCAGACAATCTGCCCCAGGGCCCAGGTCTTACTCACTGTGTACAAGATGCTGATAGGCATGACCAGGATGGACACCAGCAGGTCTGTCACAGCCAACGAGCCAATCAGAAAGTTGGCTGGCGTGTGCAGCTTCCGAGTCAGGAATATAGTGGCGATGACAAAGGCATTGGACAGCACGGTGGCCAGGGTGACGATTGCCAGGATGGCTGACAGGAAGATCTGGAGCCCCAGGAGAGTGGCCTCGTCCCATAGTTCTTCTGTGGGTTCAGAGCTCTCCGTGGCGTTGGTGAAGAACGGATCAACAGAGCTATTATCCTGATCCATCTTGCCTTTCCCCTTTAAACCTTTGTTCCAGGTCTAGATGAGCCACATCACCACAATAAAATCAGGGCCTATGCTTTCCTTTGTCTTCTCGGCATGGTTCGAAGGCCTCATTTCATGATGTCACTGTTGGTTGTCACACGTATCCATGGGACCTGATGGATCCTTTATCCATAATTTCAGTCTTGGAGACACACTGGGTTCTGAGACAATCTCCAAAATGTAGATTTACAAAAAGGTGATTGCTATTTAGTTTCATATTAGAGCTTTTGAATACGCTCGTACCATTTCAATGCACAAATAATAAAGCTTTGGCAGTTTGGCTGAGGGACAGTAGACACTGATTTGTATTCTGCTCGTCTGATCAAACTCTGTTTTCTCTCTCGCCCAAGCTCTTATCTCCACTCCAGCCAGGCCGAGTACAACACCTCAGACCCTGACTTCCTATCAACTGCTGCTTTCATGGTCTCCTCCTGTTTCAATAACCCTCAGTGGGTAAATTCTACACTGAAAGATTATGGTGATATACAGGGTTGGCTCGCTCTGTCCTAATTTTAAGCTGAACCAGGGTTAATTTAATTTGCGCTCAGCTCCAAAGCCTGGGCGGTCCAGTCTTGTTGATATTGAGGGTTAGCTAGAATGTTAACATGATCCACATCAAGGGGGGAAAAGTCCGCTTCACTTCTTCATTACATATGTTTTTGGCTTGGCCGTAGAAATTCGCCACTCAATGAGATAAAGAACAAGGCATTTACAGATTCCCAGTTTGATGAAGCACAGCATGTGCTAATATAGATTTTTGATGTGTGTTCACGGTTTTCCTGTCAAAGCTTTGTTGGTCAGTTAAGCATTCAGGTGTGATGTCCAGATGGGAAGTAATAGTGCTGCACAGCTTTTGTTCTGGTTTTGCTTCCCGAAAGTCCAGGCTTCAATTGAAGCACGACAACCTTAGAATGGGAAAGACAGAGAAAGAAAGTGTGCATTAGAAGTACATACGAGTCACCATTTCAAACCGCCAACAATCCCACTTACATAAAATATCCTACATGCAGTGCATGCACAGAAGAATGAACAATATGTGAGCTCGACCTCTGGCATCTCATGCTATGAGGCATATTTCTACCTGAACCCTCATGTTCAGCCATTACATACATGCAAGATTGATAATACAATATTAAAGGGGAATGGAAACAGTAGGCATTAGAACACCAGCTAACGGTAAATGTAAATCACCATATAGGCATTGTTGTATCACTGCAAGGAGAGTTTTGGAATTCCAGAATTTACTCAGACCATGACCGCTGCATGCATTAATGAGCAATATTTGCTCGTGTCAAACCATATTTGAAAACGTGATACATATTTTGAAAGCTGAGAAAAAGCCCTTACAAATGATGACATGCAATAGCACCACATCAATCAAATGGTAATCAGTCAAGAAAAAACACCTGTGAAAATGTGTAATGTATCTTAAACAAAAATCTGCTTTTTTTCCACACAAAAATGCCTTTACACAACTTCCTAATGAAGGTGGAGAAGAAACTTTGAGCATGTTGAATCTTCTTTATGTTGTAAGGATTGATAATCTGAAATCAGAATATATAGTAATACTTTTTACTGTGAATGAGTTACAGCTGTTTTATTTTCTAGAATTCTATGGAATGTTCTGTGATTAAATTAGTTTTCTTATAGATAGTATGTTAAACACATACAGTACCAGTCAAAAGTTTGGACACACCTATTCATTCAAGTGTTTTTCTTTACTTTTTACTATTTTCTACATTGTAAAATAATAGTGAAGACATCAAAACTATGAAATAACACATGGAATCATGTAGTAACCAAAAAAGTGTTAAACAAATCTAAATATATTTAATATTTGAGATTCATCAAAGTAGCCACCCTTTGCCTTGATGGTAGCTTTGCACACTCTTGGCATTCTCTCAACCAGCTTCATGAGTAATGCTTTTCCAACAGTCTTGAAGGAGTTCCCACATATGCTGAGAACTTGTTGGCTGCTTTTCCTTCACTCTGCGGTCCAACTCATCCCGAACCATCTCAATTGGTTTGAGGTCAGGTGATTGTGGAGGCCAGGTCATCTGATACAGCACTCCATCACTCTCCTTGGTCAAATAGCCCTTATACAGCCTGGAGGTGGGTTTTGGGTCATTGGCCTGTTGAAAAACAAATGATAGTCCCACTAAGCGCGAACCAGATGGGATGGCATATTGCTGCAGAATGCTGTGGTAGCCATGCTGGTTAAGTGTGCCTTGAATTCTAAATAAACCATACAGTGTCACCAGAAAAGCACCCCCATACCATCACACCTCCTCCTGCATGCTACACATGTGGAGATCATCCATTCACCTACTCTGCGTTTCACAAAGACACGGCGGTTGGAACCAAAAATCTCATTTGGACTCATCAGACCAAAGGACAGATATCCACCAGTTTAATATCCACTGCTTGTGTTTCTTGGCTCAAGCAAGTCTCTTCTTATTATTGGTGTCCTTTAGTAGTGGTTTCTTTGCAGCAATTCGACCATGAAGACCTGATTCACACAGTCTCCTCTAAACAGTTGAGATGTGTCTGTTACATGAACTCTCAGGAGCATTTATTTGGGCTGCTATCTGAAGTGCAATTAACTCAAATGAACTTATCCTCTGCAGCAGAGGTAACTCTGGGTCTTGAAATGTTCCAGATGAACTGACCTTCATGTCTTAAAGTAATGATGGGCTGTCATTTCTCTGCATATTTGAGCTGTTCTTGCCATAATATGGACTTTTACCGAATAGGGCTATCTTCTGTGTACCACCCCTACCTTGTCACAACACAACTGATTGGCTCAAACACATTAAGAAGGAAATAAATTAACTTTTAACAAGGCACACATATGCCAAGAGTGTGCAAAGCTGTCATCAAGGCAATGGGTGGCTACCTTGAGGAATCTCAAAAAGAACATTTATTTTGATTTGTTTAACACTTTTTTGGTTACTGCATGATTCCACGTGTTTTATTTTATAGTTTTGATGTCTTCACTATTATTCTACAATGTAGAAAGTAGTAAAAATAAAGAAAAACCTTTGGATGAGAAGGTGTGTCCAACTTTTGACTGCTACTGTATATGCACCAAAAAATATTACCAAAACATATTACATACAACCTAAAACAATGTTTGTCCCTTACAATGCATAACTGCTTGCCCTTGCATTCAGGTGCTACACAAATCACATATTCTTCTTCCTATCTTTCCTTGAAGCCAACCATTTCTACAGTAGTCCTCCAGTACGTTGAAGTTCACCTAGGTTCATCTAGGCTGTGAGCGTGTGTGATTGTCTGCAGCCTCAGCAGCATGTTGTCCAGCCCCTGCCTTTCCTTGTCACCGTGGGGACAGCTTCTATTGACTGCCTGTCTATTGATTGCCTCCTCACGAAGGTCTGAGAGACGACAGTCCACCACTGTCCTTTAAAAAACATGGACCTATTTTACATACTGTATAGGTCTAATAGTACACTGAACAAAAATGAAAGTGTAAAGTTTTGGTCCCATGTTTCATGAGCTGAAATAAAAAAAATTCCCACAAATGTTCCATACATTTTTCTCCAATGTTGTGCACAAATGTGTTAATATCCCTGTTTGTGAGCATTTCTCCTTTGCCAAGATAATCCGTCCACCTGACAGATGTGGATGTCAAGAAGCTGATTAAACAGCATGATCATTACACAGGTGCACCTTGTTCTGGGGACAATAAAAGGCTGAGGGGTATTTATGTCTGTAATAAAGCCCTTTTGTGGGAAATAAAGCTAATTGTTATTGGCTGGGCCTGGTACCACAGTGTGTGGGCCTAGATGCCAAGTAGGTGGGCTTATGTCATGTGAAATCCATAGATTAGGGCCTAATGAATTTATTTCCATTGACTGATTTCTTTATATGAACTGTAAAATGTTGCATGTTGCGTTTATATAATGCATCATTGACAGGTACCTTCTGAGCCTGAGCTTTCAAAAGCCATAATCTAGCTGGTTTAGTTATCTATCATCATAAGGGTTAGGCTTTTAATTCTTGCAATCAACAGCCAGCAGACTTAGGCTGCTAGAATCTTGACTAGAACCCAAAAATGTGATCAGATTACTCCAGTGCTAGCCTCTCTACACTGTCAAGGCTAGGGCTGATTTCAAGGTTTTACTGCTAACCCGTCTCAGTCCCCAGTAGCTTTGCTTCAATAGTCTGTGCCAGGTGGCTAGGGTCAGTCTGTCCTATCTGGTGTATTTATCCTGTCTTATCTGATGTTCTGTGTGATCTCTCCCCTCTCGGAGCCTCAGGACTACTTGGCCTGACGACTACTTGGTCCTAAGCCTCAGGAATACTTGGCCTGACAACAGCCCAGGGAGATTGTAGTGCATGTTTCGTCTTGATATGACACTGCAAATCACCTCCATTAGAACAATAGTGGTGATTGACAAGTAGTCACTCGAGGGGATTATGCTCTCATAAGCAATGTTCCCTCTAAACTGCGCGCAGTAGCCCCGAGACTGTCAGAGTGCAGAAGAAATATCATCCCACGGAGAGAAGCATGAGATTGAACTTCAAATCAACTTTTTAGAGTTTTCCATGTTAGTCAACACTATAAAGTTTCCCTTTACTGTGGCAATTGTTATCGATTCTACGCGATATTAGCCACCTTCAATGCAACATACCGAAACAAAAAAAACTATGCAAGAGATATTGTTATAGGCAGAACGCATCGGAGTAGGATTCTATTGTGCACAATTCAGCCTGTACTATACACACACACCGGTGTGGCATAACCAATCAGAGCTGCAGTAAGTCTATATGCAAATCGACCATTGCCATATATGGATCTGTGCCATTTACTTTGAACTGGACTGTGCTTACAGCTGTGGTCGTGAAAAGATGCGCTTGTTTTTAGATCAAAGCAAGAGCTGCATGTAGCCACGTGTGTACATTTTCTTCATATCCTTTGCTAGTTAGCAAGTTATTAGCCCAGTTATAGATAGTTTGTAGTCAGAAATAGGGGAGTGATTTCTTCCTACAAGAGAACAAAAAGTGCATTTCTAGATCGTTGAAAAGCCAGTCAGGCAAAGATTTAAAAAAAATTGTCTTAGAGGCAGTGTTGTATTCTGAGACAGGCTTGAATAAGCTAAGTATCCAACAGGCAGAGGGTAGCATAATTTGCCTGATTCTCTTTTTAGTTTGCCTCTCACTGTTTGCCTGAAGCGCAGGTGTGTGGGAATAGTCTTAGCATAAACCTCAAGCAAATCAGAGGATTACTCATAATTTATGCCTGTCTCTAGCTAATCTTCATTGAGATGCCAATGAGTCTGAAAAATAACTTGACTACCATACTTCAGAGAGGATGTGTCGATGTAGATCAGATTTAAATCAGTTAACACCCCTAAAACGCTATGTTAGACTTTGATCTATGACTTTGACCTTTTACCATACGGAACGTGATGCGAAGAAAAAAAATCATTATATTTTTAAGCGTCATGATAAATCGCTTAAGCCTTCCCTAGGATTTAAGCCTGTCACCTTTGAGAGCACTGACTTCTAAGCTATGACTGGTTACACCTAAAGATGGCAGCTCTACCCTTTAGTCTTGTCAGATCTAGTTACATTATGGCTTTTTAAAGTATGTGACCCATTGGAGATGGGCTTCATCTTAGATGTAGGAAATGAGGACAAACCTGGAATAGGAACTCCTAAGAGCAATAAATGCCCTTTAAGTTAAAAATAGAATCCTTAGTTACTACAAATAAATTAAATATATATACCTATTGATTCTTGAAGAATATATAAATGCCTCATGAGCTTAGTTCAACTGTTGTAAAATGTAAATATAAGCTTGTTTTACTCAAAGGTTTGTAAACAAACACTGTATAGCCTCAAAACATTCTATCAGAGTCGGATTATCTGACCTGTGACCAATAATTAGTGAGATGTAAACATGAATAAAGATCTTGTCTCTTTACCTAGGAGCCTTCCCCGTGGATACAGCAACACAGACAGGCTATAATTGCGTAGAAAATAGAGTATTCCTACATAAGAGAGAAAGATCCCACAGACGTCGGTTCAATGTAATTTAGTTTAAATTATATGGAAACAAAGTTGATTCAACCAGTGTGCGCCTAGTGGGAGTATCTGTGTGTATAATAATAAAATAACAGGCCAAATGAGAAAGACAGAGATACATGAGTAATTGTGCGTATTGTATCCTCTAAACGGAAACCTTAACCAATCTCAACTCAACAATACCATATGTATAAGAGATTGAGACTAAATAAGAGCTTATCACCAAAACAGCATGACACATACAGTAGCAATGCAGTATTCTGGCTTGGCTTATTTCCATCTACTGAGCTAATGAATGAGTGGAAAAAGCCAGACCACAGCAGAACCCTGGTCCTCTCTGGAGAGACTGCTGGTCAGCTGCTAATCCTTCTGAACACAGCCCTGTGAGCTCCGCATGGCAGAGGTGGAGACAAGCTAATTGATTTAGCTTGGTAGAGCTGATGCCTCACTGTGGACTAATGTTCACCCAAGCGAATTGTAAGCTGCAGGTGGAGAGGCGTAAACTGGTGGGAATACGGTTAGTCGAGTGTCAATGGAGGATGGAGACAAAGCTGGACATCTACTCCAGGTGGTGTCTGAGAAAGGCCTGAAAGATAATCAAGGACTCCAGTCACCCATGGACTGGACTGTTCACCCTGTTACCGTCTGGCAAGTGGTAACGAAGCATCGGGTATAGGACCAACAGGCTCCGAGACAGCTACTACCACCAGGCCATCAGACTGCTGAACAGCTAACCCTAGCTGTCTCCCTGCACCTTAAACATTATTTGCATCTCAGAGACTATCTGGACCTTAGAGATTATTTGTACTGACTACCCACATATCCAACCCTTACACACACACACAAACGTATAAATCAAATCAAATTTTATTTGTCACATGCGCCGGATACAACATGTGTAGACCTTACAGTGAAATGCTTACTTACAAGCCCTTGTTTTGCAGTTTTAAGAAAATACCTAAAAACAAAAAGAGATAAGAATAACAAATAATTAAAGAGTATACACAGTCAACACTGCTGTTCTATTATATACTATTTATTTTACTGCCTGACCAGGTCACTACCCACTTTATATTTGTAAATAATGTATAATACAGTCCATTATTACTATACATACTACCTCTTCTTACTTTTATTAGTTGTTATTCTTGACTTGAGAAGGATGTTTAAGAGAGAAAGTCCGCCAAAGAGTGCTGCTGGAAGACTTGGAGGGCTTTGAACAATTCCTGTGTTGATTGTGACTGTGGTAGTGGGAGATGCAGATGGTGCAGTGACAATGCTGTAATCCCAACCTCTGGGCATGAACCTCTGGACAGATAGGAGAGTTTGGGGGAAATTATCTCTGGCTTTCTGTCTGTAAGCAGATATGGGAGAGACGGAACACAAGAGATGAGAGGATGGTCTGTCTGGAACACTATTTTATGGTCAATCTGTCTATAGCTATCCATCTGTCTTTTTTTAGTATACACTGAGTATACGAAACAATTCAGGGTGGTGCCCATGTCGACTCTAATGCTTCCCACAGTTGTGTCGAGGACCATTCTTGAAACACACGGGAAACTGTTGAGTTTATTTTTATTGAACATTAAAACAACTATCTACCTGCAGTTGAGCCAATCAACATTTACAGTTGAACTCGGAAGTTTACATACACTTAGGTTGGAGTCATTAAAACTAGTTTTTCAACCACTCCACAAATGTCTTGTTAACAAACTAGTTTTGGCAAGTTGGTTAGGACATCTACTTCGTGCATGACACAAGTAATTTTTCCAACAGTTGTTTACAGACAGATTATTTCACTTATAATTCACTGTATCACAATTCCAGTGGGTCAGAAGTTTACATACACTAAGTTGACTGTGTCTTCAAACAGCTTGGAAAATTCTAGGAAATGATGTCATGGCTTTAGAAGCTTCTGATAGGCTAATTGACATAATCTGAGTCAATTGGAGGTGTACGTGTGGATGTATTTCAAGGCCTACCTTCAAACTCAGTGCCTCTTTGCTTGACATCTGGAACACGCGGCGATGCTCCACCATCTCGGCACCGCCATGGACCGCGTCGTTCAGGCAATGGATAGCTGGGAGAGACAGCTAGTTCCTCCAGCGCCTCCACCAGCACAACCAGGGTCCTCACTACTCGTCCCTCCTTCACCCGGTCCCAGTGGGATTTGTCTCTCCCTTCCCCGGGAGTACGATGGGACGGCTGCATGTTGCCAGGGTTTCCTTTTACAACTGGAGCTCTACCTGGCAACCGTCCACCCGGTTCCTTCGGGCCGTGAGAAGGTGTCCGCCCTCGTCTCGGGGAAAGCCCTGGAGTGGGCCAATGCCATGTGGGTAGAGGGAGATGCAGTGCTGGACCACTTCGAAATCCTCGAAGTGGTCCAGCGTGAACGTTTCTTTCATCTGAGGCAGGGGACGAGGAGCGCTCAGGAGTTCGTGCTGGACTTTCGGACCCTGGCCGCTGGCGCGGGATGGAACGACAGGGCCCTGATCAATCACTATCGCTGCAGTTTGTGTGAGGACGTCCATTGGGAGTTGGCCTGTAGGGACACCACCCTCACTTTCGACCAGCTGGTGTACCTGTCCATTCGGTTGGATAACCTGCTGGCTACCCGCGGACATTCAGAGCGGGCTCTGTCGGTTCTATCTCCCAGCACTACAGATCCGATGCCCATGGAGTTGGGAGGTGCTGTGCGTAGGGATACTGGAGGAGGTTCCGTCTCGTGCACCATCCATTTCTCATTGACTCTCCTGTGTTTCCTGTGGTGCTAGGCCTACCCTGGTGCTACTACGGTAGAAAGTCCAGACCAGGTCTCCACCGTGCGCATTCCCCCGAATATGCCGATTTGGCTCTCGCCTTCTCCAAAAAGAAGGCGACTCAATTTCCACCCCATCGATGGGGGGATTGTGCGATAAATCTCCTGGTAGACGCCGCACTTCCCAGGAGTCACATGTATCCCCTGTCGCAGGCGGAAATGGAGGCTATGGAAACATATGTCACCGAATCCCTGCATCAGTGGTTCATTCGGCCCTCCACTTCACCCTCCTCCTCGAGTTTCTTTTTTGTGAAGAATGAGGGAGGTCTGCACCCGTGTATTGACTATCGAGGCCTAAACCAGATTACTGTGAGGTACAGTTACCCGCTACCTCTCATCGCCACAGCGATTGAGTCAATGCACGGGGCGCACTTCTTCACGAAATTATACCTCAGGAGCGCTTACAACCTGATGCGTATCCGGGAGGGAGACGAGTGGAAGACGGCGTTCAGCACTACCTCAGGGCATTATGAGTACCTCATTGTGCCGTACGGGTTGATGAATGCTCCATCAGTCTTCCAGGCTTTTGTAGACAAGATTTTCAGGGACCTGCACAGGCAGGGTGTGGTGGTGTATATTGATGACATTCTGATATACTCCGCTACACGCGCCGAGCATGTGTCCCTGGTGCGCAGGGTGCTTGGTCGACTGTTGGAGCATGACCTGTACGTCAAAGCTGAGAAATGCCTTTTCTTTAAACAGTCCTTCTCCTTCCTAGGGTACCGCATTTCCACCTCAGGGGTGGAGATGGAGAGTGACCACATTTCAGCCGTGCGTAATTGGCCGACTCCCACCACGGTAAAGGAGGTGCAGTGGTTTCTAGGGTTTGCCAATTACTACCGGAGGTTTATCCGGGGTTTTGGTCAGGTGGCAGCTCCCATTACCTCACTGCTGAAGGGGGGACCGGTGCGGTTGCAGTGGTCGGCTGAGGCGGACAGGGCTTTTGGTCACCTGAGGGCTCTGTTTACCTTGGCTCCCGTGCTGGCCCATCAGGATCCCTCTTTGGCGTTCATAGTGGAGGTGGATGCGTCCGAGGCTGGGATAGGAGCCGTGCTCTCTCAGCGCTCGGGTACGCCACCGAAGCTCCGCCCCTGTGCCTTCTTCTCGAGGAAGCTCAGCCCGTCGGAGCGAAACTATGATGTGGGGGACCGGGAGCTGTTGGCTGTCGTCAAGGCTTTGAAGGCGTGGAGACATTGGCTTGATGGGGCTAAACACCCTTTTCTCATCTGGACTGACCACCGCAATCTGGAGTACATCCGGGCAGCGAGGAGACTGAACCCTCGCCAGGCAAGGTGGGCCATGTTTTTCACCCGTTTTGTTTTCACCCTGTCTTACAGACCAGGTTCCCAGAATGTGAAGGCAGACGCACTGTACCGGCTGTATGACACAGAGGAGCCACCCATGGATCCCACTCCCATACTCCCGGCCTCCTGCCTGGTGGCACCGTTAGTGTGGGAGCTGGACGAGGACATTGAGCGGGCGCTACGTGCAGAGCCCACTCCCCCTCAGTGTCCAGCTGGGCGTCTGTACGTTCCGTCTGCTGTCCGTGACCGGTTGATCTATTGGGCCCACATGTCACCCTCCTCTGGTCATCCAGGCATCGGTCGGACGGTGCGCTGTTTGAGTGGGAAGTACTGGTGGCCTACTTTGGCTAAGGACGCTAGGGTTTATGTTTCCTCCTGCTCGGTGTGCACGCAGTGTAAGGCTCCTAGGCACCTACCTAGAGGTAAGCTACACCCCTTTCCAGTTCCACAATGGCCTTGGTCGCACCTGTCAGTGGATTTCCTAACTGATCTACCTCCCTCACAGGGTAACACCACGATCCTGCTCGTTGTGGACCGTTTTTCTAAGTCCTGCCATCTCCTCCCTCTGCGCGGTCTCCCTACGGCCCTACAGACTGCGGAGGCCTTGTTTACATATGTCTTCCGGCACTACGGGGTGCCTGAGAATATAGTGTCTGATCGAGGTCCCCAGTTCACTTCGAGGGTCTGGAAGGCGTTCATGGAATGTCTGGGGGTCTCGATCAGCCTTACCTCTGGGTTTCACCCTGAGAGTAACGGGCAGGTAGAGAGAGTGAACCAGGATGTGGGTAGGTTTCTGAGGTCACATTGCCAGGACAGGCCGGGGGAGTGGGCTGCGTTCGTGCCCTGGGCAGAGATGGCTCAGAATTTGCTTCGCCACTCCTCCACTAACCTCTCCCCCTTCCAGTGTGTATTGGGGTACCAGCCGGTTCTGGCGCCGTGGCATCAGAGTCAGACCGAGGCTCCTATGGTGGACGATTGATTCAGGCACGCGGAGGAGACATGTGATGCCGCCCATATTCACCTCCAGCGGGCCATGCTGCACCAGAAAGCCAGCGCAGACCGTCACTGCAGTGAGACCCCGGTGTTCGCACCGGGGGACTGGGTCTGGCTCTCGACCCGAAACCTGCCCCTCCGCCTGCCCTGCCGGAAGCTGGGTCCGCGGATTGTGGGGCCATTTAAAGTCCTGAGGAGAGTGAACGAGGTTTGTTATAGGTTACAGCTTCCCCCCGATTACCATATTAACCCCTCGTTTCATGTGTCTCTCCTCAGGCCGGTGGTGGCTGGCCCGCTCCAGGAGTCTGAGGTGCGGGAGGTTCCTCCGCCCCCTCTGGACATCGAGGGAGCCCCGGCGTACTCAGTTCGCTCCATACTGGACTCGAGGCGTCAGGCAAGGGGCCTTCAGTACCTCGTGGACTGGGAGGAGTACGGTCTGGAGGAGAGATGCTGGGATCCGGCGGAGGACGTGTTGGACCCTTCAATGCTGAAGGAGTTCCACCGTCGCCGTCCGGATCGCCCTGTGCCTCGCCCTCCGGGTCGTCCCCGAGGCCGGTGTCGGCACGCTGCTGGAGCCGTGCATCAAAGGGGGGGGGGTACTGTCATGACTTCTGCCGAAGTTGGTTCCTCTCCTTGTTCGGGCGGCGTTCGGTGGTGGACGTCACCTGTCTTCTAGCCATCGCCGATCCAGTTCTCATTTTTCCATTTGTTTTGTCTTGTTTTTTCACACACCTGGTTTCATTTTGTCTCATTACTGTCTTCTATTTAACCCTTAGTTCCCTTCATGTCTGTGTGGGGAATTGTTTGTTTTGGGCATGTTGTGTTTTCGCCGGGTTGTTATGTTTTTCACCCGTGCTTTGTTCAACCAATATTTTTGTAAGGGTATTTTGTACTTTTTGCCTAGTAAAGTTACTTAGTACACTCATCTCTGCTCTCCTGCGCCTGACTCCTACACCAGCTACACCCACCGTATCACAACATCATGGAAAAATCTAAAGAAATCTGCCAAGACCTCAGAATTTTTTTTGGGACTTCCACAAGTCTGGTTCATCCTTGGGAGCAATTTCCAAACGCCTGAAGGTACCACATTCATCTGTACAAACAATAGTACGCAATTATAAACACCATGAGACCACGCAGCCATCATACCGCTCAGGAAGGAGACGCGTTCTGTCTCCTAGAGATGAATGTACTTTGGTGCAAAAAGTGCAAATCAATCGCCGAACAACAGCAAAGGACCTTGTGAAGATGCTGGAGGAAACAGGTACGAAAGTATCTATATCCACAGTAAAACGAGTCCTATATCGACATAACCTGAAAGGCCGCTCAGCAAGGAACTGCTCCAAACCCGCCATAAAAAAAGCCAGACTACGGTTTGCAACTGCACATGGGGACAAAGATCATACTTTTTGGAGAAATGTCCTCTGGTCTGATGAAACAAAAATAGAACTGTTTGGCCATAATGACCATCGTTATGTTTGGAGGAAAAAGTGGGAGGCTTGCAAGCCGAAGAACACCATCCCAACCGTGAAGCACGGGGGTGGCAGCATCATGTTGTGGGGGTGCTTTGCTGCAGGAGGGACTGGTGCACTTCACAAAATAGATGGCATCATGAGGTAGGAAAATTATGTGGATATATTGAAGCAGCATCTCAAGACATCAGTCAGGAAGTTAAAGCTTAGTTGCAAATGGGTCTTCCAAATGGACAATGACCCCAAACATACTTCCAAAGTTGTGGCAAAATGGCTTAAGGACAACAAAGTCAAGGTATTGGAGTGGCCATCACAAAGCCCTGACCTCAATCCCATAGAAAATTTGTGGGCAGAACTGAAAAAGCGTGTGCAAGCAAGGAGGCCTACAAACCTGACTCAGTTACACCAGCTCTGTCAGGAGGAATGGGCCAAAATTCACCTAACTTATTGTGGGAAGCTTCTGGAAGGCTACCCAAAACGTTTGACCCAAGTTAAACAATTTAAAGGCAATTCTACCAAATACTAATTGAGTGTACGTAAACTTCTGACCCACTGGGAATGTGATGAAATAAATAAAAGCTGAAATAAATCCTTCTCTTTACTATTATTCTGACATTTCACATTCTTAAAATAAAGTGGTGATCCTAACTGACCTAAGACAGGGAATTTTTACTAGGATTAAATGTCAGGAATTGTGAAAAACTGAGTTTAAATATATTTGGCTAAGGTGTATGTAAATTTCCGTCTTCAACTGTACATTATATTGTCATCTAACCATCTGTCGTCCAGAGCGGCCCACAGGAGCAACCAAGGTCAAGCGCCCTGCCCAAGGGCACGTCGACAGATCTCCCACCAAGTAAAAACGGGAACCCGAACCAGCAACCTAAGCTCCCAACCGCCAGTCCACCAACCATGCAAGATCCCCTGACAGTGCGCCGACAGCTGCCCCTCAACCTAAAATAAAATCCAATAAAACAATTCTCTCCCTCACCTGGTCAGTCCATGTCATGGTCTTAATGTTTTGTATACTCAGTGTTTGTCTACCTTTATTCACAGTGTCAACATTCTATATTTAAGCAGTAAGGCACGAGGGGCTGTGGTGTATGGCCAGTATACCACGGCTAAGGGATGTTCTTAGGCACAATGCAACGCGGAGTGACTGGATACAGCCTTTAGCCGTGGTATATTGGCAAAATACCACAAACCCCCAAGGTGCCTTATTGCTATTATAAACTGGTTACCAACGTAATTAGAGCAGTAAAAATACATGTTTTGTCATACCCGTGATATACCACGGCTGTCAGCCAATCAGCATTCAGGGCTCAAACCACCCAGTTTATAATTCTATTTTCATCCCTCCGATAACTATCCTCTGTGACACCTTTGGAAGCTTAGCCTGAACTTGTAATCATCTGATCATCAAGCTTCAACGCACTCACATAGAATCAGTCCCCTTAATCAAATGCAGTCCACTCTATTGTTCTGTACCTGACACTCGGCCATTCAAAACACATTATTTCCCTGCTATTGTACACTATGCTGCTCACAGCCTAGAGAAATTGGGATGAGTCCAGAGAAATCTTGGCCACCTGAGTTCCTTACATGGAATGTGGAGATATATGCTGATGTGGTCTGTATCTTAGTCACAGCTGCCCCAGGTAGAAGGGGGGACCATCCAGTTTATGCAAACTGGGCCTACACAATATGTGATTATTTCTGTTATTTGTATATAATAGTTTGGTTAAGTTTTCACAATGCTTCGTACAAAATTCAAAACATAATCAAAAAAGGCAGTTGTTTCAAAACTCTAAGCACATTTTACATTTACTAAGTAACAACATACAAAATCAGTCACTTTTTCACCAAACTTAGTGTTTCATCTAGAAATACATGTTACGCATTGCAATACACATTCATATAAAGCACAATGAACAAAAATATAAAGGCAACAAGTGTTGGTCCTATGTTTCATGAGCTGATATAAAAGATTCCAGAAATCTTCCAAATGCACAAAAAGCTTATTTCTCAAAAATGTTGTGTAGCTGTTAGTGAGCATTTCTCCTTTGCCAAGATAATCCATCCACCTTATAGATGTGGCATATCAATAAGCTGATTAAACAGCATGATCATTACACTGGTGCACCTTGTGCTGGGGACAATAAAAGGCCATTCTAAAATGTGCAGTTGTGTCACACAACACAATGCCACAGATGTCTCAAGTTGAGGGAGCGTGAAATTGGCATGCTGACTGTAGGAATGTCCACCAGAGCAGGGCCAGAGAATTTAATTTCTCTACCATAAGCAGTCTCCAACATCGTTTTAGAGAATTTGGCAGTACGTCCAACTGGCCTCACAGCTGCAGACCACGTGTAGCCATGCCATCCCAGGACCTCCACATCCGGCTTCTTCACCTGAGAGATCGTCTGAGACCAGCCACCCGGACAGCTGATGAAACGGTGGGTTTGCACAACCAAAGAATTTCAGAAACTATCTCAGGGAAGCTCATCTGCATGCTCGTTGTCCTCACGACTTAACTGCAGTTCGGCGTCTCAACAGACTTCAGTGAGGTAAATGCTCATCTTCGATGGCCACTGGCATGCTGGAGAATGCTCTTCACGGATGAATCACGGTTTCAACTGTACCAGGCAGATGCCAGACCACATGTATGGCGTCATGTGTGCGAGCGGTTTGCTGATGTTGTGAACAGAGTGCCCCATGGTGGGGGTGGCGTTATGGTATGGGCAGGCATAAGCTACGGACAGCAAACACAATTGCATTTCATGGACGGCAATATGAATGCACAGAGATACCGTGATAAGATTCTGAGGCCCATTGCTGTGCAATTCATCCGCTGCCATCACCTCATGTTTCAGCATGATAATGCACGACCCGATGTTGCAAGGATCTTTACACAAGTCCCTGTTCTTCCATGGCCTGCATACTCACAGACATGTCACTCATTGAGCATGCTTGGGATGTTCTGGATCAACGTCTATGACAGTGTGTTGCAGTTCCCGCCAATATCCAGTAACTTCGCACAGCCATTGAAGAGGAGTGGGACAACATTCTACAGGCCACAATCAACAGCCTGATAAACTATGTGAAGGAGATGTGTCACACTGCATGGGTGGTCACACCAGCTACTGACTGGTTTTCTGATCCACGCCCCTACTTTTTTTAAAAAAGGTATCTGTGACCAACAGATGCATATCTGTATTCCCAGTCATGTGAAATTCATAGATTCGGGCCTAATGAATTTATTTCAATTGACCGATTTCCTTATATGAACTGTAACCCAATAAAATCTTTGAAATTGTTGCATGTTGCGTTTATATTATTACACAATTCAATGCTCATATTACTCTTGATATGTCTTGTCATTTGTTAAATTACATTGGACTATTATCAATTAAGAGCAGTCGGATTAAGTAATCACTTAACCATGTGGTAAACCTATACATTTTAAACTGGTTTGTCTACAACAGATTTTGAGAACTATATAATGAAAATGTGTTTGTAAATTATAAACATAAGGTATGATACATACATACTTTAATGTACTATAATAGCTATTATGATATATTTTGACAAGTCACATTTTAAGTCCACACATTTTTGTATGTGTCGCTAGTGCCATGCGCTTACTAACTTGATGCTGAAAAAGCATCTTGCCTCCGAATAGCAGCTCTAGTGTCGCCGGTCGGGAGAAGGGTGGGTCATGGGCGGGTGGACTATGTGAAGTAAATGGCACATGAACTGCATGAGCATGGCTGCCGCTCAATTGAGAAGATGTTCTCATGGTCTTTCACAGTACACTTACATTTTAGATCAATTGTTGTGTTTTGAAAGATGTCAAAATGAATGCACAATAAAATATTTAGAATATAAGACTTGCTGCGTTACAAGTGTTATCAGTTTGGAGTTTTATACTAAGAGTTCGGAAAATTGATCATATACTTGTGAAAATAGCACCAAAGCGATTTAAAAAACGGTTAATCGTTCAGTGTATCCAATCAGTTATAACCCTCAAGAAGGTCTATTTTTGCTATTGTGTAGAGGATGTTACAGTAGGAGTGGGCTGACAGTGTGTTTAGATGTTCCATCTTCTTCATACTCCTCTAACTGTGGAATCTCCAATGATTAATCTGATTACAGTAACACTCAGGATAAGGACTTGAAGAGAATCACGGATGACTGACAGTGACTGAGAGTGTGTGTTAGTGTTTCTCCTGCGTTTAGTACCCTAGGGACAACTCTGGTTATCATGCTAAGTTGTAATGCATTGATTTAACTGTCAATTTGTTGCACTGCTGTCTGACCCCAATAACGTCTATTTTCTTCTAAATGAAGGGAACCACTCTAGCATACTACTACGTGAGAGAATTACTGTACGAAACATACTTGGGGGACATTAAGAGTTTAATAGGGAGATTCTTTCAGCATATTACGTTACTGCAAATACAAACCCACAGTAAGTATTTTCCCTTGGGGTGTTGCAGTTGTGAATCTGTTATATCTGCTTGGTGTCTTTCTCCCCAATATATCCTCCAAGGTCATCAGATACCACTCTCATTCTACTATAGAGTTGGTGGAAGTTCACTCTAATGCTGAGATAATTGATTGAAAAAGAAATACATTATTTGAGCTACGACTTTGACCCATGACCTTTTTTCAAGTTTTTCAAATCAGCACCCTGATAATGACCGATACACAGTCACGTGGGGTGACTGGTGAAGACGGGACAGATACACTTGAACTATCTAAAGGTTGCAGCACACATTCCCTTGACTTCAGAATATTTTCAAATCCTTTTGAGACTATGAATGCACTTTGATTCACAGCAAGATATAAGAGGGGCTTGGGGACTATCTCTGCAAGATACAAGGGCTGATTCGAGAGCTGAACGCCTGGCAAGAACCAGCTCACCTTGTTATCTGTTTGAGGAGCACAGACAGGCAGCTATCTAGGGGTGCAGTGTGGCGTCTTATCACCCGAGTGCTTTATTAACACTGGGAGAGTAAGAGACAGACAGAGTCAGGCTTTCCTTGTCTGTCACCATCAGACGTTCAGACAGAGGCATGTCTAACCCCACGCAACCCCCCGAGGGAGTCCCATGGAACGCAAGGAATTCACAGAATGTCTTTTGAAGTACATTTGTTTTTGTGCTATTTGGCTTTCAAACTATTGGAACGCACTTCGAGTGCTATTACCTCTTCAATATTGCAAGATGTCTGCGCAGTGACAGGCAGTCATTGTTAAATCTCGAGTTGGACAGGTTTTCCTAAAAGTGACAGGATGTTAGTAAAAAAATTCCTGCTGTTTTTCACAGTTGGTTTTCCAAAAACAAATTACAAACACTTATCTCCCAGGAAGGGACTTAAGTAATGGATGAATCTATCAACGTACAGAAGGCCTTCTAGAGTCCCCACTAATGGTTTCACATGAGAGCTGCAATATACGGACTATGTGGCAACTATGGCTGCTAATGCTTTTCCTGTCATTTCCCCCTTATTGATATATTGTCCTGATCTATAATTACTGAACAGGCTGACAATTACATGGTTTCCATCTGGAGAGCCCATTCTTAGGACACAGTAGCATTAGTTGAAGGCATAATTACATTCCCTGCTCATATTACTGAGAGATATATTATGGATACAGAGATACAGTGAGGGAAAAAGTATTTGATCCCCTGCTGATTTTGTACGTTTGCCCACTGACAAAGAAATTATCAGTCTATAATTTTAATGGTAGGTTTATTTGAACAGTGAGAGACAGAATAACAACAAAAAAATCCAGAAAAACGTGAAAATTGTTATGAAATGATTTGCATTTTAATGAGGGAAATAAGTATTTGACCCCTCTGCAAAACATGACTTAGTACTTCTTTTATACAGGTAATGAGCTGAGATTAGGAGCACACTCTTAAAGGGAGTACTCCTAATTTCAGCTTGTTACCTGTATAAAAGACACCTGTCCACAGAAGCAATCAATCAATCAGATTCCAAACTCTCCACCATGGCCAAGACCAAAGAGCTCTCAAAGGATGTCAGGGACAAGATTGTAGACCTACACAAGGCTGGAATGGGCTATAAGACCATCGGCAAGCAGCTTGGTGAGAAGGTGACAACAGTTGGTGCGATTATTCGCAAATGGAAGAAACACAAAAGAACTGTCAATCTCCCTCGGCCTGGGGCTCCATGCAAGATCTCACCTCGTGGAGTTGGTGCCTGGTGGTCATAAGAATTTATATGGGAACCGTCAAATTGTATTGAGACAGAGAGCTTGGCTAATTTACCCTGGCGACAGGTATATTTAGCGAAAATTAATAAGGCTCATTTCTGAGATGATGATTGTCTTATTTATCTCCATATTTGTTACTCAAAATTGTCAAAGACTCCAGCCACCCTAGTCGTAGACTGTTGTCTCTGTCTCCGGAGCACCAAGTCTAGGTCCAAGAGGCTCCTAAATAGCTTCTAGACTCCTGAACAGCTAATCAAATGGCAACCCAGACTATTTACATTGCCCCCCCCCCCCTGCTGCTACTCTCTGTTATTATCTATGCATAGTCACTTTAATAACTCTACCTACATGTACATAATACTTCAACACCGGTGCCCCCGCACATTGACATTGACTCTGTACCAGTACACCCTGTATATAGCCTCGCTATTGTTATTTACTGCTGCTCTTTAATCATTTGTTATTCTTATCTCTTTTTTTTCTTCTTAACTGCATTGTTGGTTAAGGGCTTGTAAGTAAGCATTTCACCTGTTGTATTCGGCGCATGTTACAAAATGTTTATTTGATTCATTATCACTTTCAGAAATTCCAATGCAATTACTTCCAGCTCTTGCTTCTGATTGAGTCATATCAAAAGTCTGCCATGCATCACAGACAAGTAAATATGAATTATGTTCAACATCCATTCAATCATACAGTACATGCAAAGTGTAGGCCTACTATTCATACAGTGCATTCGGAAAGTATTCATGACCCCGGGACTTTTTCCACATTTTGTTACGTTACAGCCTTATTCTAAAATGGATTAAATCGTTTCTTCCCCCTCATCAATATACACACAATACCCCATAATGACAAAGCAAAAACCGGTTTCTAGACAAGTTTCTCCCATTCTTCTCTGCAGATCCTCTCAAGCTCTGTCAGGTTGGATGGAGAGCATTGCTGCACAGATATTTTCAGGTCTCTCCAGAGATGTTTGATCAGGTTCAAGTCCGGGATCTGGCTGGACCACTCAAGGACATTCAGAGACTTGTCCCGGAGCCACTCCAGCGTTATCTTGGCTGTGTGCTTAGGGTGGTTGTCCTGTTGGAAGGTGAACCTTTGCCCCAGTGTGAGTTCAAAATCAAGAATCTCTCTGTACTTTGCTCCGTTCATCTTTCCCTCTATCCTGACTAGTCTCCCAGTCCCTGCCGCTGAAAAACATCCCCACATTCTGATGCTGCCACCACCGTTCTTCACCGTAGGGATGGTGCCAGGTTTCCCCCAGATTTGACGCTTGGCATTTAGGCCAAATAGTTCAATCTTGGTTTCATCAGACCAGAGTTGTTTCTCGTGGTCTGAGAGTCTTTAGGTGCCTTTTGGCAAACTCCAAGCGGGCTGTCATGTGCCTTTTACTGAGGAGTGGCTTCCGTAAAGGCCTGGTGGAGTGCTGCAGAGATGGTTGTCCTTCTGGAAGGTTCTCCCATATCCACAGAGGAACTCTGGAGCTCTGTCAGAATGACCATCGGGTTCTTGGTCACCTCCCTGACCAAGGACTTTCTCCCTATATTGCTCAGTTTGGCCGGGCGGCCACATCTAAGAAGAGTCTTGGTGTTTCCAAACTTCTTCCATTTAAGATTGATGGAGGCCACTGTGTTCTTGGGGACCTTCAAAGCTGTTTCGGAGCTCTACGAACAATACCTTGGTTTTTGCTCTGACATGCATTGTCAACTGTGGGACCTTATATAGACATGCTTGTTCCTTTATAAATCATGTCCAATCAATTGAATTTACCTTATGTGGACTCCAATCAAGTTGTAGAAACAGGATTCACCTGAGCTCAATTTCAAGTCTAATAGCAAAGGGTCTGAATACTTATGTAAATAAGGTATCATTTTTTTATTTTTAATACAATTACAAACATTTCTAAAAACCTGTTTTCCCTTTGTCATTATGGGGTATTGGGTGTGATCAAACGACTTCCCGCGCCGACAGAGATGGCAGCCTCGCTTCACGTTCTCAGGAAACTATGCAGTATTTAGTTTTTTTATGTATTACTTCTTACATTGTTACGCTGGGAAATATTAAGTTTTATTACATACAACTGGGAGGAACTATTGGATATAAGAGCAACGTAAACTTACCAACATTACGACCAGGAATACGACTTTCCCGAAGCGGATTCTCTGTTTGGTACCCCAACTAGGACAATAGACTGGATCCCAGCCGGCGACTCAAAACAAGGAGAAGGGGGAAACGCAGCGGTCTTCTGGTCAAGCTACGTAGACGGGCGCATCGTGCACCTCTCCCAAGTATTTTACTTGCCAATGTCCAGTTTCTGGACAACAAAGTGGACGAAATCAGAGCAAGGATTGCCTTCCAGAGAGACATCCGAGACTGCAACGTTCTTTGCTTCACGGAAACATGGCTCACTCAGGACACGTTATCAGAGTCGGTACAGCCACCTGGTTTCTCCACGCATCGCGCCGACAGAAACAAACATCTATCTGGTAAGAAGAAGGGCGGGGGTGGGTGTCTTATGATTAACGAGACGTGGTGTTATCATAACAACATACAGGAACTCAAGTCCTTTTGTTCACCTGACATAGAATTCCTTACAATCAAATGCCGACCGCATTATCTACCAAGAGAATTCTCCTCGATTATAATCACAGCCGTGTACATCCCCCCTCAAGCTGACAGATCGACGGCACTGAAAGAAATTCATTGGACTCTATGTAAATTGGAAACCACATATCCTGAGGCTGCATTCATTGCGGCTGGGGGTTTTAATAAGGCTAATTTGAAAACAAGGCTCCTGAAATGTTATCAGCATATCGAATGCGCCACCCGGGCATTCCATTATGCATACAAGGCTATTCTGATTCCATGCTGCAAGATTGCTTCGAGCACGTGGACTGGGATATGTTCCGGATAGCATCTGACAACAACATTGATGTATCGGCGTACACATCACGGACAAACTAAAATGGTCCACCCACACAGACAGCGTGGTGAAGAAGGCGCAACAGCACCTCTTCAACCTCAGGAGGCTGAAGAAATTCGGCTTGTCACCAAAATCACTCACAAACTTCTACAGATGCACAATCGAGAGCATCCTGTCAGGCTGTATCACCGCCTGGTACGGCAACTGCTCCGCTCACAACCATAAGGCTCTCCCGAGGGTAGTGAGGACTGCACAACGCATCACCGGGGGTAAACTACCTGCCCTTCAGGACACCTACACCACCTGATGTCACAGGAAGGCCAAAAAGATCATCAAGGACAACAACCACCCGAGCCACTGCCTGTTCACCCCGCTATCATCCAGAAGGCAAGGTCAGTACAGGTGCATCAAAGCTGGGACCGAGAGACTGAAAAACAGCTTCTACCTCAAGGCCATCAGACTGTTAAACAGCCATCACTAACATTGAGTGGCTGCTGCCAACATACTGACTTAAATCTCTAGCCACTTCAAAAAATAGGAATTGGATGTAACAAATGTATCACTAGCCACTTTAAACAATTTTGTATATAATGTTTACATATCCGACATTACTCATATCAAATGTATACACTGTACTCTAAACCATCTACTGAATCTTGCCTATGCCGTTCGGCCATCGACTCAAATCTCTAGGCACTTTAATAATTATAATTGGATGAAATAAATGTATCACTAGCCACTTTAAACGATGCCATTTACATAATGTTTACATATCCTACATTACTCATCTCATATGTATATACTGTACTCCATACCATCTACTGCATCTTGCCTACGCCGGTCAGCCATCGCTCATCTATATATTTATATGTACATACTCATATTCATTCCTTTACTCTTGTGTGTATAAGGTAGTTGTTGTGAATTTGTTAGATTACCTGTTAGATACTACTGCATGGTCGGAACTAGAAGCAAAAGCATTTCGCTACACTCGCATTAACATCTGCTAACCATGTGTATGTGACAAATAAAATTTGATTTGATTTGATTTAGATTGATGTTTAATTTTAAGTCAATTTTAGAATAAGGTTACCATAACCAAATGTGGAAAAAGTCAAGGGGTCTGAATACTTTCCGAAGGCACTGTATGTATGCCTGTATGGTGATTTACAATAAGAAGAGGACATTTGGCGAATATGTTCTCCACATAGAGTACTTGGATAAGATATTCAACCCACCTCCTGACGGGTTATCTACAGCCAGTGTAGGAAGAAGCCGCGGGTCAGGGTAACACACCACGGTTGGAAGCGTTTCTGCACTTACTGAGCCGTAACATTTCATATCTTGTGAGACAATGTCAAGACACCCAGGGTGTGAGAGAGCGTGCGTGCGCTCGTGCGTGCTTCTTCTCTCCTCCAATTCACAATCCCCCTCATATTTAATGCACTTTTATCTGCCAATATCACTTTAAGCTTCCAATTGATTTCACTTTGCTACTGCCTGAAGGGATGGATGTCCTTCAGACAGGAGGGAAGCACAGCTGGTCTCAGCTGGACAGTGCCTTTGTGTCATGTTGAAAACAATCCTCCAGCAGAGACCTTGAAAAGGCCATGATAGTTCCAGAAAAATATGGAATATTTTTTCCATTAAGTTCATTAAAGTCTCTAGCTCCACATGTTCTGTTATTAGGCAGCGGAAGGTTTTACACTTTGTCTAATGAGTTCCAAATGGGGCTTGTCCTAAGATTGGCTCCCGAGTGGCGCAGCGGTCTAAGGCACTGCATCTCAGTGCTAGAGGTGTCACTACAGACGCTGGTTTGATTCCAGGCTGTATCACACCCGGGTGTGATTGGGAGTCCCATTGGGCAGCGCACAATTGGCCCAGTGTTGTCCGGGTTAGGCCGTCATTATAAATAAGAATTTGTTCTTAATTGAATTGCCTAGTTAAATAAAATAAACCAAAATTTTAAAAAGATGTTCCCATCCATTAGGAAAATACTCAACGATTGTGGAAGTATATATCCAATGCTTTAATAAAGATGTCCCCTAATACACCACCATTCAATATCAAGTGCTGATTATTCATTGTAAGGGCCCATCCAACAATGTTCATTGTCATCTTGCAGTCTTGTATGGCGCTTGCGATGCCAGGATTGTGGGTTCAATTCCAAGGACCACCCATACGACAAATGTATGCACTCATGACTTTAAGTCATTTTGGATAAAAGTGTCTGCTAATGGACAAAAGTGTCTGCTAAATGGCATTTTATTATAATAGTTATGAAAGCACTGAGATGGCATTAATGCCTTCACACACTTCAGTCACCAAAGAACATGGAGCGGAGGATGGTGTGGAAGAGAGATGTATGTCGGATTGAAGAAGACGAGACAAGAGACAGAGGGGAAGGATGGAGAGAGAACAGCCATTGATCTGACATGGACACACTGAAGCAACACCCGCCTTTCAGACAGTGTCAGACTGGGAATTACAGGGGATTCTCCAGTACTTTTGAATAACTTTTTAGCCCCTAGTTCTGAAAGTAGTACTCACGAGCCAAAAGTGGACCCTGAAAATTGCGTATGTCACGTACAGTTGAAGTTGGTAGTTTACATACACCTTAGCCAAATACATTTAACCTGTTTGGGCTAGGGGGCGTTGTTCGGAAGTTAGAGTCTGACGTGCCCAAAGTAAAATGCCTGTTACTCAGGCCCAGAAACTAGGATATGCAAGTAATTAGTAGTATTGGATAGAAAACACTCTAAGGTTTCTAAAACTGTTCAAATAATGTCTGTGAGTATAACAGAACTGATTTGGCAGGCGAAAACCTGTGGAAAATCTATCTGGAAAATGGGATTTTTTGATGTCACAGTTTTTCCATTGACTTGCTATTCACTACAGAGGGATTTAGCTCCCAGATTGCAGTTCCTATGGCTTCCACTAGATGTCAACAATCTTTGAAAAACCAACGAGTAATAAGAGTTCTTCCTGGTGTCTCGTGAAAAGGACTCTACTGTTTGGCGCGCGCTCTTCGTTATTTTTCTTTTCTATTGAACAGGCTATTTTCCGTCTGAAATATTATAGTTTATTTACATATTACAGTACTTGAGGAATGATTAGAAATGTTGTTTGACTTGTTTCAACGAACTTTACGGGTACTTTTGGGATTTATTTGTCTGCATGTTTGAACGCCTTTGAACAGGTGGATTACTGAACAAAACGCGCCAACCAAACAGAGTTTTTGGGCTATAAAGAGGGACTTCATCAAACAAAACAACAATTTATTGTGTAGCTGGGACCCTTTGGATTGCCAACAGAGGAAGATCTTCAAAGGTAAGTGATTCATTTTATCGCTATTTTTGAGTTGTGACACCTGTGCTGGTTATGAAATTGTGTATAGCTTGTATTTCTTTCATCACATTCCCAGTGGGTCAGAAGTTTACATACACTCAATTAGTATTTGGTAGCATTGCCTTTAAATTGTTTTACTTGGGTCAAACGTTTTGTGTAGCCTTCCACAACCTTCCCACAATAATTGGGTGAATTTTGGCCCGTTCCTCCTGACAGAGCTGGTGTAACTGAGTCAGGTTTGTAGGCCTCCTTGCTCGCACACGCTTTTTCAGTTCTGCCCACACATTTACAATAGGCTTGAGGTCAGGGCTTTGTGATGGCCACTCCAATAGCTTGACTTTGTTGTCCTTAAGCCATTTTGCCAAAACAGTCGCTTTCAAACTAGGTATTTCATGTCTAATTGAGGTAAGACAGTAATTATCCTCATAGATTATGCATGTATGAACTACACATTGACACATCCATCCCAAAGCGGGAGGTTTAAAAAATACTTAGCAGTCGCCAATGTTCCAGAGCATGTCTTTAAATGCTAATTTAACCATTCTCCTATTTGTTTAAAATGCAATTTTGAACTGCTACAGTGGTAAATATGAAAATTAAAGCTTAACCCACACCCCCACCTCTGTCATGGTTTAAACACGTTTTTCCCATGTGGCTGCACTTATCATCCCGGGACAGTCCTGTATTTCAGCCACTTTGCAGGTGTCCCGACTTTTCCTTTTACAAAAAAGGTACATTTGTCAGCAAGATGCATCAATTAATTCAGGTTACAAGGGTGTAGGCCTAATGACAATCAGCAATTGAAATTACAGTTTTTGGTGTTTTGTACCAAATGGCGGGAGCACAGTGCAGTGTTTGGATGCTGGAATTATTTTGGAGTGGACGAACGTGCGCAGGTAGCCTACTTTTGAAGTGATTTGTTTGACAATCAGATGAAAACATCATGACAGGTTCTGTTCATGCCCCCTTTAAAAACGAATACATTTTTACCATTAAATTAAATGTCTTTACAATTAGGCACGTGCACCCAATAGAGGGGCCCTCCGAATGTCACTGTATAATTCACACTCTAGACCGTAGTCATGGTCCATTAACTCTAAGGTCACTGGCAACATGGATATAACATCACCAGCAAAGAGCATTGCTCACAGACCCAGCACATGCCTGGCAGCATTGTGCACAAATACCACGTCACCCCAGATCAGATCAGATCTGCAGTGGTGCATGTTATGACTGAAGACAGCAACAATATGCACTATATGGGCAGGTAGAGAAATGCTTTGTGAACAAAAAGGTGTAGACCAGCAGACTAAAATAATGAAATAGTGACGAGGAATAAATACACAGCGAATAACGGGTAAAAATATACATGTCTATATAGAGGGAGTACCATTACCAAGTTGACGTGCAGGGTTATGAGGTAGCTACTATATGTACACTACTGGTCCAAAGTTTTAGAACACCTACTCATTAGGGTTTTTCTTTATTTTTACTATTTTCTAAATAGTAGAATAATAGTCAAGACATCAAAACTATGAAATACACATAAGGAATCATGTAGTAACCAAAAGTGTTAAACAAATCAAAATATATTTTATATTTGAGATTCTTCAAATATCCACCCTTTCCCTTGATGACAGCTTTGCACACTCTTGGCATTCTCTCAACCAGCTTTATGAGGTAGTCACCTGGAATGCATTTCAATTATTAACTGGTGTGCCTTCTTAAAAGTTCATTTGTGGAATTTCTTTCCTTCTTAATGCGTTTGAGCCAATCAGTTGTGTTGTGACAAGGTAGGGGGGTATACAGATGATAGCCCTATTAAGTCCAAGTTCATACTATGGCAAGAACAGCTCAATTAAGCTGTTCAAATAAGTCCATCATTACTTTAAGACATGAAGGTCAGTCAATACGGAAAATGTCAAGAACTTTGAAAGTTTCTTCAAATGCAGTCGCAAAAACCATCAAGCGCTATGATGAAACTGTCTCTCATGAGGACCGCCACAGGAATGGAAGTGACACAATCCCATCATAGACTGGACTGCTGGTGACATTATGGGCTGGAGCCCGTTTAGCCACGCCCATTGTCTGAAGTCAGCGCAGCCTTCGCAAGGACATCTTCCTGTGGGCTCGGAAGTTGCCCCGGACTACTACGCCATTCCCGCGGAGTACCAGGACCTCCAGGAGGTGTTCAGTAAGGCCCGGGCCACTTCCCTTCCGCTGCACCGACCCT
This sequence comes from Hucho hucho, assembly GCA_003317085.1. Classification (NCBI taxonomy): domain Eukaryota; kingdom Metazoa; phylum Chordata; class Actinopteri; order Salmoniformes; family Salmonidae; genus Hucho; species Hucho hucho. Next base: position 66,505 of record QNTS01005549.1, read on the forward strand.
ATGACTGCGGGATTGACCTTCTTCCAGGCACCACTCAGCCCCGGGGATGACTGCACTCTCTGTCGGGTCCGGAGACCAATGCTATGGAGACCTACATTGAGGACTCCCTAGCTGCAGGGTTCATCTGTTCATCTGTCCTCCTGCCTGCCCTGCCGGCGCAGGGTTCTTCTTTGTGGAGAAGAAGGACAAAACCATGTGCCCCGTGCATCGACTACCGGGGCCTCAACGACATCACAGTGAAGAACCGCTACCCGCTACCACTCATCTCCTCGGCCTTCAAACCACTCCAGGTGGCCACTGTGTTCTCTAACCTGGACCTACGGAATGCCTACCACCTGGTGCACATACAGGAAGGGGACGAGTGGAAGACTGACTTCAACACGGCCAGTGGTCACTACGAGTATCTGGTCATGCCATTTGTCCTTTTCAACGCCCCAGCTGCGTTCCAGGCTAGGTTTAATGATGTTCTCCAAGACATGTTGAACCGGTTCGTCCTCATCTTCTCCCGCTCCGCCCAAGAACACGTGCTCCACGTCCGACAGGTTCTCCAACTTCTCCTAGAGAACCAGCTTTTTGTTAAAGTGGAGAAGTGCGAATTCCATCGCTCCACAATCCCCTTCCTGGGTTACATCATTGCTGCAGGAAGTGTACAGATGGATCCCGGGAATGTGAGAGCGGTGGTGGATTGCCCCCAGCCTTTTATCGCCGCTTTATCTGGGGTTACAGCACCCTGGCTTCCCCTCTGTCTGCACTCACCTCTCCCAAGGTTCGGTTCACATGGTCCTCAGCTGCTGACCGGGCGTTCCGGGATCTCAAACACCGTTTCACCACAGCTCCCACCTTGGTTCGTCCTGACCCGTGGGGGATGTCCTGTCCCAGCGTTCTGCCCTGGACCTCAAGTTACATCTCTGCGCCTTCTTCTCCCATCGCCTTAATGCCACGGAGAGGAACTACGATGTGGGGAATCATGAGCTTCTCGCAGTGAAGATGGCTTTGGAGAAGTGGAGGCACTGGCTGGAGGGGGCGGAACATCCGTTCATTGTGTGGACCAACCACAAGAACCTGGAATATCTCTGCACCGCCAATATCTCATCTGGGATCTGTTTGGGACGTATGATAATTGTAGTTGGTCTAGGGTGTCTGGGATGATGGTGTTGATGTGAGCCATTCAAAACATTTCATGGTTATAGATGTGAGTCCTACGGGGCGTTAGTCATTTAGGCAGGTGTTATATTTTCATTGTTGTTGAACTGCAAACCCCTAACACTAAAACACAAATTATGATGATATCTTTAAGGTCATTATTGGCCGTTATTTCGATTTATTACAACCTGTACGTCATGGTCATGCTCTGTGAGTTATTATTAGGGTGGCTACTGGAATAGGCAAAATTGCCATGAACAGCTTGATTCGTCCCTGCCAATAATTTCTATAAAGTCAACAACAACAAAAATGTTTTATAATTTTTGGGATTGGGTGCCCCCTGGAGGTCGGGGGCCCCTCAGCTAGCATATGAACACGTCAATAGCAATAGCAAAATGTGTCGAATTGCAGGACATTCGTGGTCGACTTTGGGCACAAAAAACGGTCCAACTCCTCCTCTTTCTCAATTTTATTACAAAACATAGCTAGTTCGTTAGCTAGTCATCAACTTCTCTAGTATGTGTTGTCATTTCACAGGATTTGTTTTTGGACGGAAGCTAGGCTTGGGCGGTATACCGTATATATGTGACCGACCGCCTTAATTTGGCCTTATGTAACTAAATTTGAAATTGTGTTTTTTACATTGTATAAAAGCAGAGACACAGAACTACAACATGGTACATCATACACTGCATTCGAGGAACAATGGGAAAGTAATTCTGCTTTGAAAGTTGATAAACTTGTAACTTCACCTTTGAGAAAATGGCCTTTGAATGTTTTGGTACCTACTGGAGAGCTCTTCTTCGTTTACACCCATTCCGCATCGTTCACACCCTTTTAAGCTTTAGCCCCACCCATCTCTTTAAGGGTTCATCCGAGCGTTCTGTCCTAACAACAACAGTCAAGCAAACTGACTAACCGTTAACTGACCATTTAACTTGCCCTAGCAGAGCTGGTTAGGCTGTTTTCATGTAATCCAGAGCGTTGGTGACTGCAACTGTGCTGCTGGCAACAATTTACACTTTTTTGCCAACGTTTACTGACACCGTTCATATTCAACTATTGTTGAGCGTTCGTATATTTGTCAGTTATTCTGGCACAGTCAGATGAGAGTGCTCTGAAATCGGAGTAGACAGCCAGAGCGAATTTACAAGCTACGTCTATCAACAGTTGTTGCAGAGACATTCTATTGAAATGTTTACTTGCATAGGAGTCATTTGTTAAGACATGTAGCTAGCTAGACAACGAACCATAATCCCAACTCATGAAGTTACTACCCTGCATGATTTAGCAGGTAGCTAACCAACCAGGTTCAATGTTAGCTAGCTAACATTAGGTTATAACTAGCAAAGCAAATGGCTCTGAGATACGAAGATCATACACGTAACGTTAGCTAGCGAGCTAGCTAGCTAACAGTACACTTTAACTTGAAATGAAAAGACTTTGTCACAATTAGAAACGTGTAATATCCGGAAATGTAGCTACATAGACTATCTTACCCGTATATATCATGGATGGAAGCCTCTCCCTGTCAGAGACAGGTGTTTTCTCCATCTCCTTAGCTTTCATACTCTAATTCCACTGATTTCAAAACTCGGTTCTCCAGAAAGTGGAGAGCAACACTTATGCAGTTCTATTACGCAATACATTTCCAAAAAAAGGCTTGAGTACACATACTGACCAGCTCAAATAGACAGAAGCGAACTCATCTCTTGGCATGTCCAGCCCACTCATTATCTCAGCCAATCATGGCTAGCGGAAAGGTTTCTGACCAACTAGGCTTGTAATTTAACAACTGTATTCGTATTTACAGATGGCATACAAGTCTGTTATTAAGGCACATGAAAATTCACGTTCCAGAAGGCATTTCTGACAAAAACGCATTTTGAATTAAAAAAAAGTTAACCTTCAAATGGCTCTTCTGTGTAGTAGTGAACTGCGACATACGCCCAGTTTTCTGAAACGAGTCATGTAAACTGGGGTATTTGGAAATAGTCATGGGGTAGAGCTTCCGCTTTCATTTTAACCCGGAAGCTTATAAGAAATCCCGCTATGCCCTGTGCTCTCAAATCCAATCAAACTTTATTTGTCACATGTGCCAAATGCAACAAGTGTAGACCTTACCGTGAAAGTCTTACTTACAAGCCCTTAACCAGCAGTGAAGTTCAAGAAGAGCTAAAATATGTACCAAATAAACTAAAGTAACACAATAACATAACAATAACGAGGCTATATACAGGGGGTACCGGTACCGAGTCAGTGTGCGGGGGTACAGGTTAGAGATAATTTGTACATGTTGGTAGGGGTGAAGGGACTATGCATAGATAAACACTTTTAAACAGGTCAACATTCACAAGGCCGCAGGGCCAGACGGATTACCAAGACGTGTACTCAAAGCATGCGCTGACCAACTGGCAAGTGTCTTCACTGACATTTTCAACCTGTCCCTGACTGAGTCTGTAATACCAACATGTTTCAAACAGACCACCTTAGTCCCTGTGCCCAAGAACACTAAGGTAACCTGCCTAAATGACTACCGATCCGTAGCACTCACGTCTGTAGCCATGAAGTGCTTTGAAAGGCTGGTCATGGCTCACATCAACACCATTATCCCAGAAACCCTAGACCCACTCCAATTTGCATACTGCCCCAACAGATCCACAGATGATGCAATCTCTATTGCACTCCACACTGCCCTTTCCCACCTGGACAGAAGGAACCTATGTGAGAATGCTATTTATTGACTACATCTCAGTGGTCAACACCATAGTGCCCTCAAAGCTCATCACTAAACTAAGGACCTTGGCACTAAACACCTCCCTCTGCAACTGGATCCTGGACTTCCTGACGGGCCACCCCAGGTGGTAAGAGTAGGTAACACATCCACCACACTGCTCCTCAACACGGGGGCCCCTCAGGGGTGCGTGCTCAGTCCCTCCTGTACTCCCTGTTCACTCATGACTGCACGGCCAGGCACGACTCCAACACCATTAAATTTTCCGATGACACCAGAGGTAGGCCTGATCACCGACAAAGATGAGACAGCCTATAGGGAGGTCGTCAGAGACCTGGCCATGTGGTGCCAAGATAGGAACCTCTCCCTCAACGTAATCAAGACAAAGGAGATGATTGTGGACTACAGGAAAAGGAGGACTGAACACGCCCCCATTCTCATCGACGGGGCTGTAGTGGAGAAGGTTGAGAGCTTCAAGTTCCTTGGTGTCCACATCACCAACAAACTATCATGGTCCAAACACACCAAGACAGTCGTGAAAAGGGTACGACAAAACCTAATCCCCCTCAGTGGACTGAAAAGAGTTGGCATGGGTCTTCAGATCCTCAAAACGTTATACAGCTGCAACATCGAGAGCATCCTGACTGGTTGCATCACTGCCTGGTATGGCAACTGCTCGGCCTCTGACCGCAAGGCACTACAGAGGGTAGAGGGTCCAGCCCAGTACATCACTGGGGCCAAGCTTCCTGCCATCCAGAACCTCTATAGCAGGCAGTGTCAGAGGAAGGCTCTAAAAATTGTCAACGACTCCAGCCACCCTAGTCAGACTGTTCTCTCTGCTACCGCATGGCAAGCCGTACTGGAGCGCCAAGTCTAGGTCCAAAATGCTTCTTAACAGCTTCTACCCCCAAGACATAAGACCCTTGAACAGCTAATCAAATGGCTACCCAGACTATATGCACTGCCCCTCCCCTCTTTTACGCTGCTGCTACTCTTTTTTTATTATCTATGCATAGCCACTATAACTCTACCTGCATGTACATACTACCTCAATTACCTCAACTAACCGGTGCCCCCGCACATTGACTCTGTACCGGTACCCCTGGTATATAGCCTCGCTACTGTTATTTTACTGCTGCTCTTTAATTATTTGTTACTATTATTTTTATTTTTTTACTTAACACTTATTTTTCTTAAAACTGCAATGTTGATGAAGGGCTTGTAAGTAAGCATTTCACTATAAGGTAAAATGCTGTTATATTCAGCGCATTTGACAAATAGCATTTGATTTTATTTTGTCACTTGTGCAATAGGACATTAAGCAAACCATGTTCTTCACCTGTCACATTTTACATTATGAATTTTTTAAAATGTCTGTTTGAGGTGGGGTTTTTGAAGTGTTTATTTCTCCAATATATGTTTTGGGCACAAATATGAGGATAGGATGAGTTAACAACATTATTTGGGTATGAGTTAACAGAATATGAACTTTTAAAATTTAGATTTTCACTGGACAGTTCCTTTAAAACTGCAACCTTTTCTCTCAGCCTCATGGCAAAATGTGTAGAGTAGGAGAAAATTTGCTTTAATACTGCAAAATGTTCTCTCATCCTCATAGCAAAATGTGAAGAATAGCATGAGATGAGCTATGCCATGCCAAAATGTGTAGAATAGCACTATAAAACAGCACATTTTCTCCATGGCAAAATGTTTTGAAATGCTGGAAGTTAACATATGTTTTTATAGCAAAACAGGTTTCCCTAAAATACAGTATATATATATTTTTGGGGGGAGCCTTTCACTTAAACCTAGTTTTCAAAATACCCCTCGAGGGGCATAAAAAGTAATGTCAAAATGTGTATAATTGCAGGGGAGGACCACCATCTACTGTTTGTCCACCCTAATATCTACACAACAATTTTACCCTTGACTGCTGGTGCGTTTCAAGGTACTAAAATACTTAACAGGATTTGCTATTGTATCTCCCCAAGACACATTTCATGAGCCTTTCCAAGCCAATTCTGCATCATTGGGCGAGCGGAGTATAATACAACAACCCTTGGGCAGGTTCCTCCACACGCGAAATCTGCGCAACTGACCACATACTCCCGCGCACACAGCTACACCATTCAGACCTACAGGACCCCCGTTTTGTTGAGAGATGTGCTTATGTTATTGACTGCGCCTCAATATAACAGAATTGAATTCACCTATATACTTGAATGTGTTTTTATAACATATCTGAATAGCCCTTACTATGAACTAATGTGTTTTTACAAAGTGTGAAAATCCATGCTTCCTATTTACTTTCTTGATATGCTTTATCGTGTAAATCCAAGTAGCTTACCAGATCTTGTTTTACGTATTCAGAATCAGGGTCATAATGGTAACGAAGACAACAAGGTTACACGGCTGCACTTTATAGCCTAATATGGAAAAATCTAAGTGCATACATACACATTCTACTTACCTTGTTTTTCGATTTTAGCCACAGGATAATTAGGTGTTTTTGCTCTCATATGAACAGTAAGTAGTAAGATAACAAATGTCTTCAGAACCCTGCTAAGTTATTTGCGAAATGTCCATTACGCATGTCCATTTAGAACATTCTGTTCAGATGTCCTTGTGCTGAAAGATAAGAGACGCCTAAATATTCGGGTGTTTCCCAAAGGTCTCTATACTACGTCTCACAAGACTTGAGTGGTCCCAACATGTAGTTCATGTGTAGTGAAGCATCCTCTGTTCTGAACTGATGTTTCCCATTCAAACCTCAGAAAAAGTACTACCCGAATACTTTTCAACCGTAAGACAATCCGTTTGGTTATGAATTGGTCCCACAACAGTCCAAGCAGACGCTATTTAATGGATAACCAAATTAAGCTACACTTTCCCTGTGTTTGAAATTGAGAAATATAGCATCAGTCGCTTTGTCCTGTACACCCTCTGTATTTACCAATGAGAGCTGTAACACGCCCCCTTGAAAGAGGGGTTACCAACGGCTGTGCTGATGCGCTCTGGATTCATGGCTCTCAAGTAAATCAGTAACTTCAACAAGCTTTATTAGAAAATTGTATCCAGGCAGCGTTGAAGAAATTCATCCATTAAATATATTGAGTGCGTCCGTCGCGTTAACTCAAGTTTGCTCGTACTTCGGACAGTTTTATTGCCAGCCTGCGCGCTAACCATGTTGCGAACTGACGTTCATGCAGGGCTGTCTTTGGCTCGGCGTGGGGATGAGTGTTTTTTATATTGATGGTGATGTTGCAGGTCTTTTGGTACTAGACCATTCTTGGACGGTTAGCTGCTGCATTATTAAAGTGGATTTCCAGGGACCAGGGCGTCATCACAATGGTATATTACATAATTAATCCTCATAAACCTATGTTAATGTTAAATACTATAAAGATTTGAAATCCATCCATTTTATCACTTTCTGTTTGACTTGATAGGCTATTGCAGCCTAAACAATATAAGTAACCTTATGGGGTCAATTCTGAGATGGATGACTTTAAAACAGGGAATAGGACATACCTCCACTTGGTGTTGATTTTTTTTATCATTTTCAGATTATACATTCGTTTTACACCTTGTTGAGCTGCACTTCTTCCACAGGCCCGGCTCCAGGCATATGCGACAAAAGCAGTCTTGGTAACACTTAACTTGACACCCAGCGTCACAACACATTATGACACGTCATACACATGTTATAATAATGCTATAATATTGTCATGTTTCTGACTTAGAATATGTGGACAACTACAAATACCTAGGTGTCTGGTTAGACTGTAAACTCTCCTTCCAGACTCACATTAAGCATCTCCAATCCAAAATTAAATCTAGAATCGGCTTCCTATTTCGCAACAAAGCATCCTTCACTCATGCTGCCAAACATACCCTCGTAAAACTGACTTTCTTACCGATCGTTGACTTCGGCGATGTCATGTACAAAATAGCCTCCAACATTCTACTCAGCAAATTGGATGCAGTCTATCACAGTGCCATCTGTTGTCACCAAAGCCCCATATACTACCCACCACTGCGACCTGTATGCCCTCTTTGGCTGGCCCTCCCTTCATATTCGTCGCCAAACCCACTGGCTCCAGGTCGTCTATAAGTCTTTGCTAGGTAAAGCCCCGCCTTATCTCAGCTCACTGGTCCATAGCAGCACCCACCGGTAACACGCGCTCCAGCAGATATATTTCACTGGTCACCCCAGAGAGAATAAAGTAGACGGCATCGGTCAAAGTTTGATTGATGGCTTTTTTTATGGCCCCCGGTGGGTGTGTACACCCCCCCCCCTAAGGGGGAGGTGTTTTATGATAGTGTGTGTACATCTGTCCCTTTGAAGATATGGCTTTGATTACAATAATGCAGTCAAGAAACGGTCAAGCTGATTGAAATGGCCTCTTTGAGGTCATTTCAACCCCCACCACCACCCCCCATGTTGGAGGGAGTGCTTATGGCCATACGTCCTGTCCAGGCCTGTGTTTACAAACGGTCAAGGTGATTGAGGGGGCCTCTTTGAACTGTGGAATATGTTTCTGAAACAGTAATGGTCCGGGGTATTAGACAGACGGCCTATAAAGAGTGGACTGTGGACAGTACCCGCTAACTCAGAGATAAAGCCCAGAACACTATAGAAATTAAAATAATCTCAGACCCCTAAAGAAGAAATTAAACATGGCTCCAAGACCAATTTTAGGTGTATTGTGTTCAGGATGCCAAGAACCCGATGACAAAACCATAGAGGCCATTATTTGTGATGCCCCGGATTGTTTTAATGGATTGCTGGATATGAGTGAAGGCCATATGGGTTACATTTTCCACCCAGAGGATTCAACCGTGAAGATTTTCACAAACAC
>QNTS01005550.1:12329-24515 GCA_003317085.1 Hucho hucho
CAACCCAACAGACCCCACCCCCTCCTAACAGCCCCCTGTCAGCTCCCCCAATAGCTCTCCTGACAACCCCCACACATCAACTGAGGACACAAAAGCCAGAGATTGTGCTCCTCATTGACTCAAATGGCAAATACATTCAAGAGAATAAACTTTTTCCCAAACACAAAGTGGCTAAACTCTGATGCCCAATCACTAGGCATGTCCTGGAGCTGTTGTCAGAGGACAAATAGGCGGAAATCCCAGGGGGACGGGGTGGACTGTGTGGAATACTGCTATTAGAGCTGTGCTAGGGCAGTATGAGCGGGTACTAAGCAGCCTAGAGGAGATGGCAAAAACTGCATCCAAGACAGCTTCAACTGACAGTGGCTTATTTGAGCACTTCAGGAAAGGCAAGACTGTGTTGGGCCTCACACTTGCCTCTACTGTTCTTGAAGAGCTTGAATGTCTAAACATTTCACTGCAGAAGAAAACTCAGACTGTCTCTGGTATGCAGGCTGCAGTCGAGTGTGTGCGGTCATCTCTTAGAGGCAAGAGAAATGACGAAATCTACCTTGCACTGTATGAGAAAGCAACAACATTGATTGACTCCATTGACTCCATTGAGACGCACTCAAGACAATTTGCTGGCAAAGCAGTGGATCGCTAAGTGTTGGATGGTGTGGAGGTTCCGTTTGGTGACCGTTTTGACCAGGACAGTCTAAAAGTCCTGCAAAAGTTGGAAAGAGCGCATCTCGCGGGGAAGTTGGATGTGTCTTTAGATCAGTACCTAGAGCTGAACATAGATTATTTTTCATTGCAGATCCCTCTCTTTCGCAACAAATACCCCTGTAGCAGCAGTGCAGAGGCAGCAGAGGTCCTCAAGAGGCTTCCAGTGGAGGTGAGGGGGTTGTTTGACCAAGTTGAGGTGTTGATCAGAATTTGGTTTGTGGTGCCTGTGTCTTCATGTGAGGCTGAGAGGAGTTTCAGTGCACTCCACAGGTTAAAGACTTGGCTACGGGCTAGCATGGGCCAAGAGAGACTGAACGGCGTAGTTGTCTGTAATGTACATAAAGACAGGCTGGGCAGTCTCAAGAGGGAAAATATCTGCCAGCAATTTGTTGGATCCATTGAAACCCGCAAACATATGTTCGGTTCTTTTGTTCAATAGTGTGTGTAGCAGTGGTTCTCAACCTTTTTTGGGTACTGGAACCCCTGCATATTTTGAGGCAAGGCGAGCAAGGTTTTGAGTGGTCCCAGGGACCTCCACCCCCTCTGTATTATATTAAAGTTACTGGAATCCTTGTGGTGCTGAATAGGTTCATTACACTTTTTTATTTCATGGACCCCTTGCAATTACACCAGGGACCCCTAGGGGTCCACGGACCCTTGTTTGAGAACCCCTGGTGTATAGATATTTGTTCTTTTGTTTAGTAGTTTTTAGTACATGACAGTACACTTACTAATTATTTATTTTATTTAATTTTATTTAAAATTGAATACTTTGTGTGACATACTTGTCCATAGCTGCTGTTTGAAGAGTCACTGACTGAACAATAAATAAGTATTTTTGAAGGATATTTTGGTAGATTTTTGGGGGTTATTAATTGAAGCAGTTATTTTACTTTTAGAACTACATATTTTGAGCTTTTTGTTCTTGTAAATCTATTGTAGTACACTCAGGCCAGTGGCACATATTTAATGACTTTATAAATGTATCAGAAAAAGTCATATAAAAAGGTCAATTCAATACGGAGACCAACTTTGTGATGGCTCTCAATGGAGATTCTTTTAGATGAGATCACACCATGTTCATTGTATTTACGAAAACTGCACCCATACACAGTGTACAGTACCATTGCTACCTACTGGCTTTTATTGGTATTGCTGGTTGTAAATACAAATACCTGCATACATACTGGACTGATAAGGAACACTGCTATAACTATTATTATTATTAGTATTATAATGAGACAACCCTTCAGATAACTACTGTACCCAACAATTATCCAGTAGTAGTAATTATGGTTCCTCAATATACATTTAACATATTACAACGAAGGCTATGTGTTACAGCACTACTTTTGGTGTCCCCCTCTGGAATTGCAATTGAGAAAATTTCATGTAATTGTCCCCTCCAAAGTTGATATCAGATTTTCGCCCCTGGAGACTGTTCCTCAAAACATAATGTCTACCTTGCCGACCACACCAACCTGGACTTGAACAGCCTTTATGACCAGGTCCACCTCTGCAAGGCAGCAATCACAACTTTTACAAGGACCCTAAAGGACGTCACCCTAAACCTTAGCCCCAGCACCTCACAAAGGAGCAACAGAGCAACCGATGCCCCGCCCAGACCAGCGAGACACCCTCCCAGAACTGCAAGACCCGCTCCTGAAGGACCTGCACCGAGAGAACCTACACCAAGACCACAGCATTACCAGCCACACTCCAACCAGCTAACACCACCCCAAGCAAACCCTGGCCACACCCTATACAGGCCCCCCATATCAGACCTATGCCCCTTCTGCCCACCCCATGCCCCCCGCCTCGGCAGCAAGGACCTCAACATGACAGCAGGATATATGCTCAGGCCGTGAGCAAAGCAACAGGCCCAACCCCCACCATTACACCCGCCCAAGCCCCATCCTGCGACCTAAGAGGTCTGTATCAGATGCTCAACATGCTCTGCTCACACCTACTGTGATGGTCCAGGACTAAACCATACAGAAACAACACTAGACACTACGGAACACAAAGCTTTTACTATCTCATCGCTGAGGTCATCTGATTTTGGCCTAAAGGAACCAGGAACCCAGACTTCATCAAATAAATTGGAAATACAGACAAAAATTGTCATCCTACAAGAAACATGGTACAAAGGTGACGGACCCACTGGTTGCCCTCTAGGTTGCAGAGAGATGGCAGTCCCCTCCACCAAAATACCATGTGCGAGAACAGGGAAGAGAGTTTGGTATAGAGTAGACCTAACCCACTATTAAAATTTGTCAAAACAGGAACTATTAAAGACTACCAGAACCCACTGGATTATCCAATTTCATTGAATTAACTACAGGACAAAATATAAACCCTCCATCCCATAAAGGCCTGTGGCATTGATGGTATCCTAAATAAAAGGATAAAATATACAGACCACAAATTCTAATTGGCTATACTTAAACTCATTCACATCATCTTCATCTCTGGCATCTTCCCCAATATTTGCAACCAAGGATTGATCACCCCAATCCACAAAAGAGGAGACAAATTTGACTCCAATAAGTATGCAGGATATGAGTCAACAGCAACCTTGGGAAAATCCTCAACATCATCATGAATGGGGTGGCAGGTAACCTAGTGGTTAGAGCGTTGGGCCAGTAACTGAAAGGTTGCTAGATCAAATCCCTGTGCTGACAAAGTAAAAAAAGGTTGTTCTTCCCCTGAACAAGGCAATTAACCCCGTGGTAGGCTGTCATTGTAACTAAGAATTTGTTCTTAACTGACTTGCCTAGTTAAATAAAGGTTAAAACTACAGCAGACAAAACAGTACATTTCCTCAGTGAAAACAATGTACAGAGCAAATGTCAAATTGGCTTTTTACCAAATTACCGTTTGACAGACCACGTATTCACCCTGCACACCCCAATTGACAAACAAACAAACAAACCAAAACAAAGGCAAAGCCTTCTCATGCTTAGCTGATTAAACATTTTTTTACTCAGTTTGGCATGAGGGTCTGCTATACAAATTTATGGAAAGTGATGTTGGGTTAAAAACATATGACATTATAAAATACATGTACACAAACAACAAGTATGCGGTTAAAATGAACAAAAACACACATTTCTTTCCACAGGGCTGGGAGGTGAGACAGGGATGCAGCTTAAGCCCCACGTTCTTCAACATATGTATCAACGAATTGGCGAGGGCACTAGAACAGTCTGCAGCACCTGGCCTCAACCTACTAGAATCTGAAGTCAAATGTCTACTGTTTGCTGATGATCTGGTGCTTCTGTCCACAACCAAGGAGGGCCTACAGCAGCACCTAGATCTTCTGCACAGATCCTGTCAGACCTGGGCTCTGACAGTAAATCTCAGTGAGACAAAAGAATTGTGCTCCAAAAAAGGTCTAGTTGCCCGGACCACAAATATAAAATCCATCTAGACACCGTTGCCCTAGAGCACACAAAAAAATTATACATACCTCAGCCTAAACATAACGGCACATGTTACTTCCACAAAGCGGTGACCTGGCCTTCTATGCTATCAAAAGGAACATCAAATTAAACATACCAATTACGAACTTGCTAAAAATACTTGAATCAGTTGTAGAACCCATTGCCCTTTCTGTTTCTGAGGCCTTGGGTCCACTCACTAAACAAGAATTCACAGACAAACAACAAATTGAGACTCTGCTTGCAGAATCGTACAAAAATATCCTCTGTGTACAACGTAAAACACCAAATAATGCATGCAGAGCAGAATTAGGCCGATACCTGCTAATTATCAAAATCCAGAAAAGAGCCGTTAAATTCTACAACCACCTAAAAGGAAGCAATTCCCAAACTTTCCATAACAAAGCCATCACGTATAGAGAGATAAACCTGGAGAAGAACCCCCTAAGCAAGCTAGTCCTGGGGCTCTGTTCACAAACACAGACCCCACAGAGCCCTAGGACAGCAACATAATTAGCCCCAACCAAATCATGAGAAAACAAAAAGATATTTACTTGACACATTCAACATAATTTACAAAACAACAAAGCAAACAGAGAGTATACAGTGTCAGAATACTAGACCACTGTTACTGACCCAAAATTGAGGAATTCTTTGACTCTGTAGAGACTCGGTGAGCATAGCCTTGCTATTGTGAAAAATTATGGCTCTCAAGAGAAGGCAGGCTATGTGCACAGTGCCCACAAAATGAGGTGGAAACTGAGCTGCATTTCCTAACATGCCAAATCTATGACTATTAGAGACACATATTTCCATCATATTACACAGACCCACAAAGAATTAGAAAACAAATCCAATTTTGATAAACTCAATCCAGTGAAGGAAAAAAGTATTTGATCCCCTGCTGATTTTGTACGTTTGCCCACTGACAAAGAAATTATCAGTCTATAATTTTAATGGTAGGTTTATTTGAACAGTGAGAGACAGAATAACAACACAAAAATCCAGAAAAACGCATGTGAAAAATGTTATAAATTGATTTGCATTTTAAATGAGGGAAATAAGTATTTGACCCCCTCTCAATCAGAAGGGTATCTGGCTCCCAGGTGTCTTTTATACAGGTAACGAGCTGAGTGCTCCTAATCTCATTTTGTTACCTGTATAAAAGACACCTGTCCACAGAAGCAATCAATCAATCAGATTCCAAACTCTCCACCATGGCCAAGACCAAAGAGCTCTCCAAGGATGTCAGGGACAAGATTGTAGACCTACACAAGGCTTCAATGGGCTACAAGACCATCACCAAGCAGCTTGGTGAGAAGGCGACAACAGTTGGTGCGATTATTCACAAATGGAAGAAACACAAAAGAACTGTCAATCTCCCTCGGCCTGGGGCAAATAAATTCATTAAAAATCCTACAATGTGATTTTCTGGATTTTCTTTCCTCATTTTGTCTGTCATAGTTGAAGTGTACCTATGATGAAAATTACAGGCCTCTCATCTTTTTAAGTGAGAGAACTTGCACAATTGGTGGCTGACTAAATACTTTTTTGCCCCACTGTATACGCAATGCTGTGATGTCACTTAACCCTTGTGTGGTGTTCATGTTTTTGTTCTTCACCCAATGCTCGCGGGTCTGATGGACCCACAACATTATTGGGTTTTTAAAACAATACAGCCATAACAATTGACGTATTCTTTTTTAAAACTTAATACTTAGATATTGACTTATATCAATTACAAGCAATATAGACAGCATACATAGTTAATATTTGCCATTTACCTCTGCTAGATCACATTTATCAGTAAAAGCACTATTCATTTAAAAAAAATTATAATAATCAAGACATGAGTGGAATAAATCATGTTCATCTTTAACAAATATAAATGACACAAGGTTTTCATCACTATTGATGTTTATTGCTTTGAACTGAACAAATTGCAAGGACAAATTTTACATACAGTATTTAATGGAAATTATAAATGAGCCCCATTGAACATAAATTAAGGCCGGTCTACACACCACATGAGGGAGTTTTACTGTGTGTATTTCTTGCACTTGGTGCATGTGTACTGTGTCTTCCTGTCCTTCTTGGGTCCAAACACATTGCAGCACTTCTTGTTGCTACCGGCTGCAATCTAGAATGATGAAAACACTTAGTTCAGGAATTTTACTAACATCTTACTCACTCACACACTCACATATTGTCACGACTTCCGCTGAAGTCGGTCCCTCTCCTTGTTCGGGCGGCATTCGGCGGTCGACGTCACCGGTCTTCTAGCCATCGACTACCTACTTTTCATCTTCCATTTGTTTTGTCTTGTTTTACACACCTGGTTTCAATTCCCAAATTATATGTTCATTATTTAACCCTCTGTTTTCCCCATGTTTGTTGTGCGTGATTGTTTTGTGGTTTTGGTCCGTATTTGTAGGCTTGGTTATTTCTTATTGTAATAAGTATGTTTTTTGAGTAAAATCTCTGCTGTCCTGCGCCTGACTCCTCTGCACCAACTACACCCAGACCATTCACAGAATCACGCACCACGACGAATGGAGTCAGCAGGAGCAGACGACATCCCGTTGACAATCGAGGAGCATGTCCAGCAGCATGCGACCATGTTACAACGTCTCGGCACCGCCATGGATCGCGTGCTGCATACAATGGATCGATGGGAGAGAGGAGGAGTTCTTCCAGCGCCTCCACCAGCACCACTACAACAGGCACTACTGTCCACTCCCGAGGGAGTATGATGGGACGGCTGCTGGATGCCAGGGGTTCCTACTCCAGCTTGAGCTCTACCTGGCGACCATTCACCCGGCTCCTTCAGGACGTGAGAGCGTGTCCGCCCTCGTCTCCTGCCTCTCAGGCAAAGCCCTGGAGTGGGCCAACGCCGTATGGATGGAAGGAGAGACGGTGTTGGACCATTACGCGGACGTGAACGTCTGTTCCACTTGAGGCAGGGGACGAGGAGCGCACAGGATTTTGCTTTGGACTTCCGGACCCTGGCCGCCAGCGAGGGATAGAACGACAGGGCTCTGATCGATCACTACCGGTGCAGTCTACGCGAGGACGTCCGTCGGGAGTTGGCCTGCAGAGACACCACCCTCATGTTTGACCAGCTGGTGGACATGTCCATCCGACTGGATAACCTGCTGGCTACCCGCGGACGTCCAGATCAGGGCCTGTCAGTTCCATCCCCCAGCACCTCCGATCCGACGCCCATTGAGCTGGGAGGTGCTGCGCTTAGGGCGACCGGAGGAGGGGCTGTTCCCTGCACCATCTGTGGCCGCAGAGGGCACATTGCTGGTCGGTGCTTGGGGGGTTCCTCAGGGTGTCGAGTCAGCAGGCAGGGTACTATCGTGTCACCCAGGTGACTCGGCACCAGGCTCACCCAGAGCCCCCTGTTGCTCACATGTTTTTGTTTATTAAATTTCCTGAGTTTTCCCTGCATTCCCAGCATAAGGCGCTCGTAGATTCAGGTGCAGCTGGGAATTTTATTGACAGATAATTTGCCCAGAGTTTAGGGATCCCCATTGTTCCTGTGGATATGCCTTTCCCTGTGCACGCCCTAGATAGTCGACCATTAGGGTCAGGGCTAATTAGGGAGGCCACCGCTCCACTGGGCATGGTTACGCAAGAGGGTCACAAGGAGAAAATTAGTCTTTTCCTTATTGATTCTCCTGCATTTCCATGATCCTGGTCGTTGTGGATCGGTTCTCTAAGTCCTGCCGTCTCCTTCCTTTGCCCAGTCTCCCTAAGGACCTACAGACTGCGGAGGCCTTGTTTACACACGTCTTCTGGCACTACGGGGTGCCTGAGGATATAGTGTCTGATCACCCCGAGAGTAACGGGCAGGTGGAGAGAGTGAACCAGGATGTGGGTAGGTTTCTGAGGTCTTATTGCCAGGACCGGCCGGAGGAGTGGGCGGCGTTCATGCCCTGGGCAGAGATGGCCCCGAACCCGCTCCGCCACTCCTCCACTAACCTCTCTCCCTTCCAGTGCGTACTGGGGTACCAGCCGGTTCTGGCGCCTTGGCATCAGAGTTAGATCGAGGCTCCTGCGGTGGAAAAATGTTTTAAGCACTCTGAGGAGATATGGGACGCCGCTCATGTGCACTTGCAACGGGCCGTGAGGCGGTCCCCCGGTGTTTGCACCGGGGGACCAGATCTGGCTCTCAACCCGAAACCTGCCCCTCCGCCTGACCTGCCGGAAGCTGGGTTTGTGAGGCCATTTAAAGTCCTGAGGAGACTGAACGAGGTTAGTTACAGGTTACAGCTTCCTCCCGATTACTATATTAACCCCTCGTTCCATGTGTCTCTCCTCAGGCAGGTGGTGGCTGGCCCGCCCCAGGAGTCTGAGGTGCGGAAGGTTCTTCCGCCCCCTCTGAACATCGAGGGGGCCCCGGCGTATTCCGTTCGCTCCATACTGGACTCGAGGCGTCGGGCGAGGGGCCTTCAGTACCTCGTGGACTGGGAGGGGTACGGTCCGGAGGAGAGATGCTGGGTTCCGGTGGAGGATGTGTTGGACCCTTCAATGCTGCGGGAGTTCCACCGTCTTCGTCCGGATCGCCCTGCATTTAAACCAGGTGATGTCATCGCATGTGTGGGTGGTGGAACTGAAGGGTTGGATAAGGTATATTGAGCAGGGCTAGAGGCTCTACAGTGAAATAAGACTATAAACACTAACCAGAACAGCAATGGACAAGGCATATTGACATTGAGGAGAGGCATGCTAAGCCGAGTGATTATAAAGGTCCAGTGAGTAGTGAGGCTGGATGGGGACACGGCGATTCAGACAGCTAGCTGGGCCCGGGGTAGAAAGCTAGCAGAAGACGGCGGAAGTCTGTTTATAGCCTCCTCGTGCGTTTCCGTTGGTTGACCAGTCGTGATGGATTAGCGGTGTTTCGTGTGGTAAAGGTGGACCAGTCCAATTGGCAAAATAGGTATAGTGGTCCAAGAAATTGTTCAATGGATCTATTTAGCTAGCAGCCGATATGCTCTGGACAGCTAACATTAGTGTAGGGGGTTGCACAGTGTGAAAATGTGTTAATTTGTGTTCTTCACAGAAAATGAGCCAAGGACAATGAGTCTCAGGTTGAAAAAATAATTAATTGCATAATTTTTCTAAACATTGAAAATGGTTCCCACAGACCTGAACACCACAAGGGTGAAATATGTTCTTATGGAAACAACCTATTCATTCAGATGTGGGGCAATATGTAGTTGAGAGACACTTGAGGGAGATACTACTGACATTCAGTTAGATTGAAACTACATGCTGAAAACATTTACGTTTGAAATTATTGTAAGGTTAGATTCATGGACTGAAAGGAAATATACAATAGACTAATGATAACAGTTTCATAAACATGGCTAGAAATAATTCTACACTATGATATATGTTTCAGTCAGAAGGTCCCAGTCACTGACTGTAGGCTTGTGGTTAATGTGGTGAACATAGACAGGAAATGGACGGCAGCAACCAGGAAACACTTTGCAGTCAGATGCAATTATTTTATTTTAACATATTTAACAGGGTTAAACAATCAATGTCTAAATCCATTATTTCTCTACTTAAATTCATCCCATTTTAAAGAAACATAAAGAGAAGTATCAGTACTGGTATAGGACATCAGAGAGGAAACAGTGAGAATATGTCCCTTCATTACAGTCTCCTCAGGAACTTCTCCTCCCACTCTAAATTAACTGAATATATAACTGAACTCCTCTTTGACATGTTAAAGACAAGGTGGAACAATAACTATGTTGCTTTCACACCTATCTGGTCCCTTCCAATATTCTAACATTGAAAAAACAGGATAGATGCCATTTTTCATCACAAAATTGATATAGAATCACAAGTATTGGATCCACATGGTTTTTAAAACAAGAAAGTACAGCTTCTGGACAGAGATGTTAGTGGGAGAATATTTTATTCGTTGTTGAGACTGGCTTCTTCTTCTTCAAGGTGCTGCAGCAGAGTATGGTCCCTCCTATCAGGAGCATGGAGGCAGACCATCTACTGAATTCAGCAAAGAATAACAAATCCTCCCACGGGTAGTCTGGAATATTTTGTGTCAAGCAATAGGTCAAGACAATGGTGTACTGCAGGATACCAGCCAGGATGAAGAATATTCCAGTGATAAACCTGGCCTTGACCATGGTCCTGTTACTCTTGATGAAGTTACAGCACTTGGCCCCAAAGATGGACCCCATTACTCCTAGAGCTCCCAGGATGGAGGAGATGGAGTTGAGCGTCATCAGATCCATCCACATGTCCCTATAGGGGTCCAATGTAGAGATAACACAGGACACTAGGGAGACTATCCATCCAAAGATTCCCATCATCCATCCAAAGACTTCCACAGTGATGCACATTAAGACCCCTCCAATCAGGAGCAGGGCGGCTGCCACCCAGCCAAAGTACAGCGAAGGCCCCAACTCAGTCTTTCCTTTGACCCGTGTGGAGTTGCTGATAATTGATCTGGCTACCAAGGAAACAGGGATGAGGATGAGAATTCCAGCCAGGATGAAAAGTATTCCAGCAATAATTATCAACTTGGCCTGAGATGTTTTGTCTTTGATGCAGTTGGTGCACTTGGCTCCAACTATGAAGAACAAGACACCCAGAACCCCCAGGATGATGGCAGTGAGGATCATGGCTCTGGCAGGCTCCAGATCGTATTCCCAATACCACATGTAGTTGTACACCTCACACTGCATCTGTCCCGTGCCTAGTGTCACACAGCTCATCCACAGGCCATACCAGAGCACCTCTGTGGTGGCAAAGTTAGCTGCTATGAAGGTTGTCTCTATCCAGGTGGGGAGAGTACCGATCACAATGGTCAGTATTAATCCTATGACTCCCAGGGCGATGCCCACGACCTCCACCATTTCCATGGTAAACACGATATCCATGCCCATCAAAATGCTGTCTCCCTGACTGAGTCTCTCTCAGCAGATTGTTTTACTCTGAAGTTCGTTGCTGATGTCTTCTGTAAGATTGGAGAGCTGATCCACTCAGAAGACCTCTATAACTACTTGATGCTGTGATGTCACTTAAATATGTTGTCAGGGAAACATAAATCCTATCAGTACGGATATGGGGCAGGATGTGGTTGCGACCCAAATGGGTGAAAAACTCTACTTAGTTTCAAACTCTCAAGTTTTTCAGATGATCATAAAACAGCATTGTGTAACAATATGGAACGTGGAGATCCAACCTAGAATAAACCAATAATTACCAAATAGTGATAATCATAATATAATAACTATCCAAAAATGTTGTGGTGATGTAAAAAGCTTCCCAATCTGAGTTGGGCTAATATAACCTTTTGTAGGTCTTCCCTCAACCCAACCCTAACCATAACCATTAGTGGGGAAAATGCAAAACTGACCCAAGATCAGCAAGTAGGTGCAACTTCACAAGGCCTGTTCTGAAGGGAAATGATAAAGGGACTGGGCCTCGCAGTTTTTTAACCACGTCCTTTATCACTGTTTTCCCATATAGTATGCATATGAGTATATCAGATATTAGGAACACCTTCCTAATATTAAGTTGCACCTCCCCACCCCCAAACCTTTTGCCCTCAAAACATCCTCAATTCGATGAACCATTTTGTAAACTCATATGAAGACACTGTTATGGTGCTGGAGATAATGAAAATGAGATAAAAAAAAAATGGCAGTCCACCTTTAAGAGGTTTTAAGACCCACCAAAAATCAGGTCCTAACATAAAGTAGTTGATAATGGCATGGATTTTGACAGTGGAAGTGCAGCCTATCCAGCCATGAAGTGCCCATGGAAGGAGAGATGTGAAATTTGTGCCAGTTGATCTCGTATTTAGAAACATAAAAAAACGATTGGTTTCCCCCAGTTAAAAACCAAGCATAGCCTACCTTCCCCTTAATTAGTCAAGGCTGGTTTAGCAGCTTCGTATAGGTGCATTTTTTAAAATCCTACCATAGATTCGGCAAATATCCTATGAAAGAAAAGCTTTTGAATGGTCTACTGAGAGTGGCTTTGAATATTT
>QNTS01005550.1:40035-53002 GCA_003317085.1 Hucho hucho
AAGCCCTTCTTACATCAGCTGATGTCACAGAGTGCTGTACAGAAACCCAGCCTAAAACCCCAAACAGCAAGCATTGCAGGTGTAAATGCACGGTGGTTAGGAAAAACTCCCATCATCTTCTGGGTTCTGGGAGCCAAGAATGTTCTTCATCCTGGTTGTAATCCTGTTGCTTGTTCCTGTCTCCTGGACGGCCAGCACCAAATGGGGGAGTTGGGGGTCTCGCTCTACATCTGCTGGGAGGCAGCGGCCCTGCTCCTGGTTATGGGGGTCATACTGTGCAGCTCCTGTCCCCCTAGTGAGATTGAAGTCATGTTTCTGGGAACATTCAAATGGATAGTCTCCCTAGTGCCCTGTGTTGTCTATATGGTAGTTTCTTATTGACCCAGAAGTGGGGTCATATGGACTCTGATGACGATCACTTCCATCTCCACCATCCTTGGAACTCTGGGAGGGATGGGGTCCATCTTTTGGACCAAGTGCTGTAACTGCATCAAGAGTAACAGGACCAGGGTCAAGGCCAGGTTCGTGCGTGCAACATAATTCACCCTATTTTCCAAATTACAGAGAGGTCAGTCTGGTTCAGCTCATCACCTACGTCTCCATTATTCTAGGGTTGCTAGGGATGATATTCTCCATCTCAGGAACAAAGTGCCCCAACTGTACCCAGAGGAATATGAATACGTCTAAAGCTGAAGTGATTATCTTTGGCGGAATATTCTTCATCCTGGCTGGTCTCACCCACCTGATCATGATCTTCTTGGTTGCCCTTGACTTGACACAAACTTCAGATCCTGAGAACTTCCTGTGGAGAAATAACTTTTTAACCCACCCTCCCTTCGGCAATTCATGTCATGATTTCATTCTTCTCCTCCCTTCCTATAGGCAGAAACGCAAACAGGAATTACCCGTGCTAAGGTCTGATCAATCGGAATCCATGCTTCAAGATTATATTGATCACGCGGACTGGAATACATTCTGGGTAGCCTTGGTGAATAACATTGATGTATACACGGACACGGTGACTGAGTTCATCAGGAAGTGTATAGGGTATGTTGTACCCACTGTGACTATGAAATCCTACCCAAACCAGAAACTATGGATAGATGGCAGCATTGGCGCAAAACTGAAAGCTCAAACTACTGAATTTTACCACCGCAAGGTGACTGGGAAATACATGGTCGAATACAAACAGTGCAGTTATGCCCTCCGTAAGGCAATCAAACATGCAAAACATCAATACAGAGACAAAGGGGAGTCGCAATTCAATGGCTCAGACACAAGACGTATGTGGCAGGGACTCCAGACACTCAGGGATTACAAAGGGAAAACCAGCCACTTCTCAGACACCGACGTCTTGCTCCCGGACAAGCTAAATACCTTCTTCGCCCCCTTTGAGGATAACCCAGTGAACCAAGACCAACTTCAATTTGCCCCCAGGTGGTGAAGGTAAGAAACAACACTTCCACTATGATAATCCTCAACACAGGGTTCCCACAATGGTGCGTGCTCAGCCCCCTCCTGTACTCCCTGTTCACCCATGACTGCTTAGCCATGCACACCTCCAATTCAACCATCACGTTTGCAGACGACACAACAGTAATAGGCCTGATTACCAACAATGACGACATAGCCTACAGGGAGGAGGTGAGGGCACTCGGAGTGTGGTGTCAGGAAAACAACCTCTCACTCAACATCAACAAAATGAAGGAGCTGATTGTGGACTTCAGGAAACAGCAGAGGGAGCATGCCCCCATCCACACAGATGGGACTGCAGTGGAGAAGGTGAAAAGCTTAAAGTTCCTCGTCGTACACATCGCTGACAATCTGAAAAGGTCCACCCACACATACAGTGTGGTGAAGAAGGTGCAACTGCACCTCCTCAAACCTCAAGAGGCGGAAGAAATTTGCACCCTAACTTTTAAAGATGCACCATTGAGAGCATACTGTCAGGTTGTTTCACCGTCTGGTACAGCAACTGCTCCGCCTGCAACCGCAGGGCTCTCCAGAGGGTGGTGCGGTCTGCCCAACGCATCCCTGGGGGCAAACTGCCAGCCTTCAAGAACACTGTCGTAACGTTTGCTGTTCATTAAATGTGAAGACTGTTATATTATTCTCTATGTGTAATGATTCCGTGATTAAACGAATCACAGAATAGTAATTAACTAGGAAGTCGGGGCAACATGGGAAAATGTTAAAAAAAGTTATTATTTCCCAAATGTAACTCTTCAGATATTTTCATATCTTATCGATTACAGTCACTTATTAATGTTGTTAGGTTAAAACATTTCGGAGTAAATAACTCACGGACACTAGAGAAGCTTAACCAAGTTTAATTATTCCCAAAGGGTAGACACAACTGTATTCAGACAAAGACATGTTTCCACCATTACAAATACAGTTGAAGTCGTAAGTTTACATACACTTAGGTTGGAGTCATTAAAACCTGTTTTTCAACCACTCCACACATTTCTTGTTAATAACAAACTATAGTTTTGGCAAGTCGGTTAGGACATCTACTTTGTGCATAACACAAGTAATTTTTCCATCAATTGTTTACAGACAGATTATTTAACTTATAATTCACTGTATCACAATTCCAGTGGGTCAGAAGTTTACATACACTAATTTGATTGTGCTTTTAAACAGCTTGGAAAAATCCAGAAAATGATGTCATGGCTTTGGAAGCTGATAATAGGCGTATTGACATAATTGACATAAACAAATCAAACAACGTTTCTAATCGATCCTTAGGTACACTAATATGTACATTACCGATAATATTTCACACTGATAATATCCTGGGCGATAGAAAAAGAAAAAAACGAGGTTGCGAGTTCACGGTCCCGCGCGTCAAAGAGAAAAGTGACTTCCTCCCTCCACTTGGAAAAACTTCTCTTATTCCTCTATTTGTCTAGATAAACGCATGAAACCTTGTCTAAAGACTGTTGACATCTAGTGGAAGCCAGCAAAAGAGGCACCTCACAGAATCACTTTTTCCCGGATGGATTTTCTTCAGGTTTTCGCCTGCCAAATCAGTTCTGTTATACTCACAGACATTATTTTAACAGTTTTAAAAACTTCAGAGTGTTTTCTATCCAATACTACCATTATGTGCATATCGTAGTTTCTGGGCCTGAGTACCAGGCGTTTTACTTTGGGCACGCCAGACTCTTCAAAACTCCGAACACTGCTGCCGCTTAATACATTTTTATTGAATTGTTACTATATTATAATTATCCCTATTTGGTAATTATTGGTTTATTCTAGGTTAGATCTCAACATTCCACATTGTTACACAAGGCTGTTTTATAACCTTTTGATAAACTTGAGAGTTTGAAACTGAGCAGAGTTTTTCACCCGTTTGGGTCACAACCACATACCCCACATCCATATTAATAGGATTTACGTTTCCATGACAACACATTTAAGTGACATCACAGCATCGAGCAGTTGTAGAGGTTGTCTGAGTGGATCAGCTCTCCAATCTTGCAGAAGGCCTCAGCAACAAACTTCAGAGTGAAAGTATCTGCTCAGCGAGACGCAGTCAAGGAGACAGCATTTTGATGGGCATGGATATTGTGTACATCGTGGAAATGGTGGAGGTTGTGGGCATCGCCCTGGGAGTCATAGGATTAATACTGACCATTG
Source organism: Hucho hucho (assembly GCA_003317085.1). Taxonomy (NCBI): domain Eukaryota; kingdom Metazoa; phylum Chordata; class Actinopteri; order Salmoniformes; family Salmonidae; genus Hucho; species Hucho hucho. The sequence goes on from QNTS01005550.1 coordinate 43,684, forward strand.
TGATCTGTGCACTCCCCACCTAGATAGTGACAACCATAACATTGCCACCACAGAGGTGGTCTTGTACAGCGTGTGGATGAGGTGTTTGACCCAAAGCACGGGTGTGAGGGGTGAGGGGTACAACGGTGTGAGGGGTACAACTCCATGTGGTTTTTTCCCGATCTTCTGCAGCCTGCCACAGCCAAGATCCTCACTGCAATCATCCTGGGGGTTCTGGGTGTCTTGTTCTTCATGGTCGGGGGCCAAGTGAATCAACTGCATCAAAGACGAAATGTCTCAGGCCAATTTGATAAATATCGTTGGAATACTTTTCATCCTGGCTGAAATTCTCATCCGTTTCCTTGGTAACCAGATCAATTATCAGCAACTCCACATGGTTCAAAGGAAAGATTGAGTTGGGGGCCTCGCTGTACTTCGGCTGGGTGGCCGACGCCCTGTTCCTGATTGGAGGGGTCTTACTGTGCATCACTGTGGGAGTCTTTGGATGGATGATGGGAATCTTTGGATGGATAGTCTCCTTATTGTCCTGCTATATCTCTATATTGGCTTTATTGAGGCGATACAATTATTATATTTTACACCACTATAGGGACATGTGGATTGTTCTGATGATGCTCACCTCCATCTCCTCCATCCTGGGAGCTCTAGTAGTGACGGGGTCCATCTTTGGGACCAAGTGCTGTAACTGCATCAAGAGTAACAGGATCAGGGTCAAGGCCAGGTTTATCGTTGGAATATTCATCATCCTGACTGGTATCCTGCAGCTCACCACTGAATTTGTGCTTGTCCATTACTTGATAACGGATGTCCAACTGCAGCTCACATATCTCGTCAAGTTTTTCCTATTCAACCTGGTTATGAACGAGACTTGAACGAGACATCGGCAACGAAATTCAGAGTAAACAAATTTGCTGAATGAGACGCAGTCAGGGAGACAGCATTTTGATGGGCATGGATATCGAGGATATCATGGAAATGATGGAGGTCGTGGGCATTGCCCTGGGAGTCATAGGATTAGTACTGCCCATCGTGATCTGTGCACTCCCCTCCTCGATTGAGACAACCTTCATAGCAACTAACGTTACCAACAAAGAGGTGGTCTTGTACTGCCTGTGGATGAGCTGTTTAACCCAAGGCACGGGAGAGACACGGTGTGAGGTGTACAACTCCATTGGGTGGCATTTGCCCGATGTTCTGCAGGCCGCCAGAGCCATGATCCTCACTGCCATCATCCTGGGGGTTCTGGGGGTCCAAGTCTCCATAGTGGAGGTGTTGTCTCTTACCTTCACAGCCCGTCAGGAAGTCCAGGACCCAGTTGCACAGGGCGGTGTTCAGACCCAGGGCCCCGAGCTTAATGATGAGCTTGGAGGGTACTTTGGTGTTTTAGGCTGAGCTGTAGTCAATGAACAGCATTCTTACATAGGTGTTCCTCTTGACCAGATTGGATAGTGCAGTGTGCAATGCGATGGCGATTGCATAATCTATGGAACTATTGGGGCGGTATGCAAATTGAAGTGGGTCTAGGCTGTCAGGTAAGGCAGAGGTGATGTGATCTTCATGATGACAGAAGTGAGTGGTACAGGGTCATTTAGTTCAATTAGCTTTGCTTTCTTGGGTACAGGAACAATGGTGGAAATCTTGAAGCAAGTTGGGGACAGCAGAACGGGAAAAGGAGAGATTGAATATGTCCGTAAACACCCCAGCCAGTTGGTCTGCGCATGCTCTCAGGACGCGGCTAGGGATGCCGTCTGAGCTGGCAGCCATGCGAGGGTTAACATGTTTAAATGTCTTACTCACATTGGCCACGGAGAACGAGAGCCCACAGTCCTCGGGAGTGGGCTGCGTTGGTGGCACTGTGTTATCCTCAAAGCTGCCGAAGAAGGTTTAGCTTGTCCGGGAGCAAGACGTTGATGTCTGCGATGTGACTGGTTTTCCCTTTGTAATCCGTGATTGTCTGTAGTCCCTGCCACATACGTCTCGTGTCTGAGCTGTTGAATTGCAACTCCACTTTGACGTTTTGCCTGTTTGATTGCCTTACTGAGGGCATAACTGCAATGTTTGTATTCAACCACATTCCCAGTCACCTTGCCATGGTTAAATGCAGTGGTTTGCGCTTTCAGTTTTGCGTGAATGCTGCCGTCTATCCATAGTTTTTGTTTTGGGTAGGTTTTCAGAGTCACACTGTGTACAACATCCCCTATGCACTTCCTGATGAACTCAGTCACTGTGTCCGTGTACAAGTCAATGTTATTCTCCGAGGCTACCCGGAATGTATCCCAGTCCGCGTGATCAAAACAATTTTGAAGCACAGATTCCGATTGTTGAGACCTTAGCACAGGTTATTCCAATTTGAGTTTCTGCCTATAGGAAGGGAGGAGCAGAATGAATTTGTGATCTGATTTGCCGAAGGGAGGGTGGGTTATAAGGTTATTACTTCGCAGGAAGTTCTCAGGGTCTGAGTTTTGTGTCAAGTCAAGGTCAACCAAGAAGATCAAGATCAGATGGATGAGACCAGCCAGGATGAAGAATATTCCGCCAAAGATAATCACTTCAGCTTTAGACGTATTCATATTCCTCTGGGTACAGTTGGGGCACTTTGTTCCTGAGATGGAGAATATCATCCCTAGCAACCCAAGGATAATGGAGAAGTAGGTGATGATCTGAACCAGACTGACCTCTCTGTACTGTGGAAAGTCCATCACTCCCGATGTAAACAAAGCACAGGGCAATATGGAGACATTCCATCCTATGACTCCCATAATGATGCCCACGATCTCCATGCCCATCAAGATGCTGGATCCTTGGGTGCGTCTCTCTCTCCTACACCTGCACTTCCTGGAAGAACGAGTATGTGATTTAACAAATAGATTCCATAACAGTCGAGATGTTAAACTTCCAGATAAGATCCTGGATTCTACAGGCCTATAGCTTCAGTCTTTGCAAGTTCTACAACAGCAGATTGTTCAACATTCTTTTCTCACAGAAGATTGTTGCAGAGTTCTTCTGTGAGACTAGAGAGCCCGGACAGTCAGAAGCCCTCTAGGGGTGCTTGACATAATCTGCTGCAATGGACAACCTGTACAGATGTGGTGAAGTGTGTGGTTGTTAGTTACTAGAGGACTAGTGAGTTTCTAGTCCAGCCTGTTTCTACCCGAACTGTTATGTTGCTGACCTGGCAGAAGTAAGCATTATGGCAATGTCGCACATGCTAACTGAATACTTTTTTAAGACTATCAAGCTCATTTCAATTCTGTGCACTTACATTGAGAAACATTGGGCTATGGTAACATAATATCATGTAAGATACTAGTGATGGAATGTAAGTGAGTTGTTAAATTGGGAATGTCTCTCTTAAAGCAGTAGCAGCAGCAGCTTCACCATACTATGGTCCCAACCACAATATGACATGAACTCATCTATGACCTTTTGCAGACAGAGCTGTTAGCGGGAGGTTGATTGAGTCATTGTTGAGTCTGGCTGGCTCCTCTTGAAGATGCAGCAGCAGAGTGTGGTCCCTCCAATCAGGAGCATGGAGGCGGACCACCTATTGAATTCAGCCAAGAAACCCAAAACACCCAAATGATCCAGCAGGTATGGGATATTCTATATCATGTAATGGGCAACCAAAAAAAGAGTGGTGAGCTGGAGGACACCAGCCAGGATGAAGAATATTGCACTGATGAACCTGGCCTTGACCCTGGTCCTGTTACTCTTGATGCAGTTACAGCACCTAGTCCCAAAGATGGACCCCATCTCTCCCAGAGTTCCCAGGATGGAGGAGATGGAAGTGATCGTCACCAGAGCCCATGTGTTATAGCCTGACTACTGTTGTGAAAATGTGCAATGTATTCGATGCTTAAGTACTCTAAAGTGTTACATTTCTAACTCAAAAGAACATTTCTTCATCAACATCGTTATGCTTTCGTTAATCTTCTTGATCTTCTTCCTTTTTTGAGGGTCCAATTGGCATGATTGTATCCAAGATGGCGTAGCAGTCAGACGACTGTTGTCCTCGTCCTGTTGTGTCCAGTGTATATATCTTTTATATCTTTTCTTCGCATATCATTTAATATATTTTTTCTAAAACTTAACTTCAAAACACTCTCCTGCAACCCGCCTCACCCAATGTGGTACGGATCTGTTTTTTTTCAAGTATTATCCACCTCGAATCCAGAATTCCCTAACAGAAGCTAACCAGCTCACTAGCTAACGTTAGTATTTAGCTTACCATTGCTAGCAGACAGCAGCAGCTAACCTTTAGCTCGGACAAGCTCTCGCCGTTCGTATAACGCGACTCAAACCAGAGCATACCGGATCTATTTTCTCTCCATATCCCCGGATTCCTACTGCAAGCTCTGGATATTTTCACCTGGATCTTGCAGCTAGCTAGCTGCTATCCGAGTGACTATTGGCTAACGTTGGTCCCAGAGCAAGCACCAATTAGCCTGAAGCTAGCCTATGCTAAGCCCATCTTCCGGCTAGCTGAAGAATCCCATCAGCCACTCCTGGGCTACAACACCTATCCAGACCCATTTTTACTGCCGGTGCGGAGCCCCACCGGGCCTTCACGACTGGACTACCGACGTTATCTGGTTATTCAACCAGCCCTCCGTCGCAACGTCACCTGAACGCCCATCAGCTAACTGCGGCCTGCTAACGTTTGCTCTTTAGAGCATATTGGCTGCTAGCTAAACAGGTCAAATGGACAATTTCTTGGGCCACTATTACCTATTTTGCCAATTGGCCTGGTCCCCTTCACCACACGGAACCCCACTAACCCATCATGACTGGTCTACCAACGGAAACGCACGAGGAGGCTATAAACAGACTTCCTCCATCTTTGTTAGCCGGCCTGCTAGCCTTTGCTAGCTTGCTATCTCCGGCTAGCTGTCTGAATCGCCGTGTCCCCAACCAGCCTCACTACTAACTGGACCCTTATGATCACTCGGCTAAGCATGCCTCTCCTCATTGTCAATATGCCTTGTCCATTGCTGTTCGGTTAGTGTTTATTGTCTTATTTCCCTGTAGAGCCTCTAGCCCTGCTCAATATACCTTATCCAACCCTTCAGTTCCACCACCTACACATGCAATGACATCACCTGGTTTAAATGTTTCTAGAGACAATATCTCTTTCATCACCACTCAATGCCTAGGTTTACCTCCACTGTATTTACATCCTACCATACCTTTGTCTGTACATTATGCCTTTAATCTATTTTATCGCCCCCTGAAACCTGTTATTTTTACTCTCTGTTCAGGACGTCCTAGACGACCAGTCATTATAGCCTTTAACCGTAACCTTATCCTCCTCTGTTCCTCTGGTGATATCGAGGTTAATCCAGGCCCTGCAGTGCCTAGCTCCACTCCTATTCCCCAGGCGCAGAAGTCATTTGCAAAAGTCATTTGTTGACTTCTGCAACCGTAAAAGCCTTGGTTTCATGCATGTTAACATTAGAAGCCTCCTCCCTAAGTTTGTTTTATTCACTGCTTTAACACACTCTGCCAACCCGGATGTCCTAGTCATGTCTGAATCCTGGCTTAGGAAGACCACCAAAAACGCTGAAATTTCCATCCCTAACTATAACATCTTCAGACAAAATAGAACGGCCAAAGAGGGCGGTGTTGCAATCTACTGCAGAGATAGCCTGCAGAGTTCTGTCTTACTATCCAGGTCTGTACCCAAACAATTTGAACTTTTACTTAAAAAAATAATTTGGAGGGAAAATAATAATCTGCCCTCCAAATACACCCCTGCTGTTTTCAACCAAGATCTCAGCGATCACTGCCTCATTGCCTGCATCCATCATGGGTTTGCGGTCAAACGACCTCCCCTCATTACTGTTAAACGTTCCCTAAAACACTTCAGCGAGCAGGCCTTTCTAATCGACCTGGCCTGGGTATCCTGGAAGGATATTGACCTCATCCCGTCAGTAGAGGATGCCTGGTTATTCTTAAAAAGTGCCTTCCTCACCATCTTAAATAAGCATGCCCCATTCAAGAAATGTAGAACCAGGAACAGATATAGCCCTTGGTTCTCTCCAGACCTGACTGCCCTTGACCAGCACAAAAACATCCTGTGGCGTTCTGCATTAGCATCGAACAGCCCCCGTGATATGCAACTTTTCAGGGAAGTCAGGAACCAATATACATTGGCAGTTAGGAAAGCCAAGGCTAGCTTTTTCAAGCAGAAATTTGCTTCCTGTTACACAAACTCAATAAAGGTCTGGGACACTGTAAAGTCCATGGAGAATAAGAGCACCTCCTCCCAGCTGCCCACTGCACTGAGGATAGGAAACGCTGTCACCACCGATAACCCCACAATAATTGAAAATTTCAATAAGCATTTTTCTACGGCTGGCCATGCTTTCCACCTGGCTACCCCTACCCCGGTCAACAGACCTGCACCCCACTCAGTAACTCACCCAAGCCTCCCCCATTTCTCTTTCTCCCAAATCCAGTTAGCTGATGTTCTGAAAGAGCTGCAAAATCTTTACCCCTACAAATCAGCCGGGCTAGACAATCTGGACCCTTTCTTTCTAAAATTATCTGCCGAAATTGTTGTAACTCCTATTATTAGCCTGTTCAACCTCTCTTTCGCGTCGTCTGAGATTCCCAAAGACTGGAAAGCAGCTGCGGTCATCCCCCTCTTCAATGGGGGAGACACTCTTGACCCAAACTGCTACATACCTATATCTATCCTACCCTGCCTTTCTAAGGTCTTTGAAAGCCAAGTTAACAAACAGATTACTGTCACGATCGTTTGAAGGATTCGACCAAGGCGCAGCGAGTGTAGGGTTCCACATCTTTTAATAAAATGGAAACTCACAAAAAAGGAAACAAACCAAGGAACAAAGATCTGACACGTGGTGTAGCACATAGGCACTATACACAAACAATAACCCACAAACACAAGTGGGGAAAGAACAAACTAAATACGATTCCCAATTAGAGGCAACGACTAACAGCTGCCTCTAATTAGGAATCAAACCAAAACCAACATGAAGACACCTAAACACCCCTGGTCACATCCTGGCCCAAACCCCCATAGAGAACCCAGAGGGTGCTCTATGGCCAGGACGTGACAGTACCCCCCCCAAAGGTGCGGACTCCGACCGCAAACCCAAAGTCAATGGGGGGGTTCGGGTGGGCATGTTGGTGTCGGTGGCGGCTCCGGTGCCGGACGTACCGGGCTGAGAAGGTGCACTGGAGGCCCGGTGCGTGGAGCCGGCATTGGATTCACCGGGCTGAGACAGCGCACTGGACTCCTGGTGCGTGGAGCCGGAACAGGAGTCACTGGACTGAGAGGGCGCACCGGACGCCTGGTGCGTTGAGCCGGAACAGGAGTCACCGGGCTGGGGAGGCGCACTGGCATCCTGGTGCGTGGAGCCGGAACAGGATTCACTGGACTGATCTCACGCACCTCTGGGTGAGTGTGGGGAGCTGGTACTGGACGTACTGGGCTGGAGAGGCGCACTGTGGGTCTGGTACGTGGAACCGGCGTAGGTCTCACTGGACTGGTCTCACGCACTGGGTGAGTGCGGGGAGCTGGTACTGGACGTACTGGGCTAAAGAGGCCAAAGTCAAAGTCACCATTACTGGTCAGTTGTACAACCAAATGCCTTCAACTGAAATGTGTCTTCCGCATTTAACCCAACCCCTCTGAATCAGAGAGGTGCAGAGGGCTGCCTTAATCGACATCCACGTCTTCGGCGCCCGGGGAACAGTGGGTTAACTGCCTTGTTCAGGGGGCAGAACTTGCAACCCTCCGGTTACAAGTCCAATGCTCTAACCACTAGGCTACCTGCCGCCCTACGGGTCTGGTGCGGGTCTGGTGCGTGGAGCCGGCGTAGGCGTAGGTCTCACCGGACTGGTCTCACGCACCTCTGGGCGAGTGCGGGGAGCTGGTACTGGACGTACTGGGCTGGAGATGCGCACTGGACGCCTGGTACGTGGAGCCGGAACAGGACGTACCGGGCTGGGACGACGCACTGGAGGCCTGATGCGTGGAGCCGGAACAGGACGTACCGGGCTGGTCTCACGCACCTCTGGGCGAGTGCGGGGAGCTAACACAGGACGCACCTGGCTGGGCAGACGCTCCTCTCGGCGCTTGCGCTGCATCTCCCCTCGTGCCACGGCCTCTCTCTCATATCCTTCCTGGAACTCCTTGTACGTCCTCCACTCGGGCTCTGGCTCTCTCCTCCGCCCGACCGATAGCCCCATGTGCCCCCCCAAAAAAATATTTATTGGGGCTGTTGTGGCCTCGGACCCCGGCGTTGTCGCTGTCCTTCCTCTCTCCTTGGCGGGAGTCTCACAAGGAAGGGTCTCACAGCCCCCCAGTATCTCCTCCCAGGTCCAAAACCGCTTCACCTCCTCCATAGGGGCACGCTGCTTGGTCCTGGTGTAGTGGGTTATTCTGTCACGATCGTTTGAAGGATTGGACCAAGGCGCAGCGAGTGTAGGGTTCCACATCTAATCAAATGGAAACTCACAAAAAAGGAAACAAAACAAGGAACAAAGATCTGACACTTGGTGTAGCACATAGGCACTACACACAAACAATAACCCACAAACACAAGTGGGGAAAGAATATACTAAATAGGATTCCCAATTAGAGGAAACGACTAACAGCTGCCTCTAATTGGGAACCAAACCAAAACCAACATGAAGACACCTAAACACCCCTGGTCACGTCCTGGCCCAAACCCCCGGGCCTCTGGCAGTCTCTATGGGACATTTAAAAGTAAATGCATGTTCTTCAACCGATCGCTGCCTGCACCTGCCCGCCCGTCCAGCATCACTACTCTGGAAGGTTCTGTCTTAGATTATGTGGACAACTACAAATATCTAGGTGTCTGGTTAGACTGTAAACTCTACTTCCAGACTCACATCAAACATCTCTAATCCAAAATTAAATCTAGAATTGTCTTCCTATTTCGCAACAAAGCATCCTTCACTCATGCTGCCAAACATACCCTTGTAAAACTGACTATCCTACCGATCCTCGACTTCGGTGATGTCATTTACAAAATAGCCTCCAATACTCTACTCAACAAATTGGATGCAGTCTATCACAGTGCCATCCGTTTTGTCACCAAAGCCCCATATACCACCCACCACTGCGACCTGTACGCTCTCGTTGGCTGGCCCTCGCTTTACACTCGTCACCATACCCACTGGCTCCAGGTCATCTACAAGTCCTTGCTAGGTAAAGCCCCGCCTTATCTCAGCCCGCTGGTCACCATAGCAGCACCAACCCGTAGCACACGCTCCAGCAGGTACAGTGGGGCAAAAAAGTATTTAGTCAGCCACCAATTGTGCA
>QNTS01005551.1:50348-75482 GCA_003317085.1 Hucho hucho
GGTGGGGTGGTGGGGTTGTGGTGGGGTGGTGGGGTTGTATGGGGTGGTGGGGTGGTACTCATGGTGAAGGACGCATGGTGACAAACTCATGGTGAAGGACGCATGGTGACGGACGCATGGTGAAGTACGCATGGTGAAGGACGCATGGTTACGGGCTCATGGTGAAGGACGCATGGTTACGGGCTCATGGTGACGGACGCATGGTGACGGACGCATGGTGACGGGCGCATGGTGAAGGACTCATGGTGACGGCGGATGGTGACGGACGCATGGTGTCTAAATTGATGGATCATGTGAAAGAAATGCTATAACTCCCAGCCACATCTTCCCAGAAGGTGTAAACAGTACAGCCAAATTGTTACTTGCGTAGTATTAATATCAGAACTAGATAGTGTCAATATAGATAAAATAATATACAGTATGTACAAGAACAATATCAATAACCATATCAGTGATAGATGAGGTAGTATATGCATACAATCAGGGGTAAAGTGGCTGAGCAGCAGGATAGAAAATAGTAGCAGCAACGTATGGCGTGTGTGTTAGGAGAGAGTCATGTGAATAGAGGCACTGTATAGTGCTGATGACTGGTCCATCCAAACCACACATGAACAAGGGAATCTGTATTCTGAAACCTGGTACCGTCTGAGTTCGAACACTCCTTGGCAACAACAACACCAGGCTCCTTAGCATCGAAGCTGTAAAACAGGAAATAACAACAACTATTTAGAAGACATTTACAACCCTGCACATCAATTCACCTCCCAAGTGTAGATAAGAAGAATACCTCATACAATGCAATGGAAATTATTTTGACCTGAAGTGCTGGTACTGCTTGATCTGTGGTAGCAGCCTGAAGTACGGAGTCAGGTGTTGTTGCCAGACATAGCTTTCCAACAGCACCGTACCATCCCCATGTCCAACCCGCTGTGGGATGTTGAACCCTGTCACAGTGCTGTCCTTCACAATACCAGCACCGTACCGTCCTCCAGTCCAACCAGCTGTGGGATGTTGACCCCTGTCACAGTGCTGTCCTTCACAACACCAGCACCATACCATCCTCCAGTCCAACCAGCTGTGGGATGTTGACCCCTGTCACAGTGGTGGTGTTGTGAAGGACACCAATCTCAGACAAAGCGTTCACTCTGGTCTTTCTGAAGCGCTGCTTGATGAGGCCGAAGCACCAGTCGGGGGCAAACTTGGTGTGTCCTGTGATCAGGAAGTGAAGGTCCAGACTGTGGTGGAGCTTGTGATGGTCCGCCAGGCACAATACCAGAGCACAAACATGTTCTTGGTTTGGCCATTGCAGTTATCACAATTCAGGTCCACACATGTTTCCTCAGCTCTGTAATTGGTGAATACATGGTGCATGTAGTTGATGACTGCGCTGCTGCCTTTGCTTGCTTGGGCCAGCTCTCTTTTTGATGGGAGGCATTAGACCATTCTCCTTGTAAAACTGGTGGAGGAGAGTCAGGTGTGTTCTACTGATGCTGAAAGACACATTCCAGAAACAGATATTTTAGCAATAGGCTATAACTAGCAATGCGGAATGGCATTCTGATAAAACATCACTAATGTTGCACACAATTCATACACATACATTAATGTTAGCTAGCAAGCCAGCCATCTAACCTCGGCTAGCGTTAGTTAGCTAACAGGAAGCTTTAACTTGGGGACTTTTGTTTAGACATGTCACATTAACTTTAGCGAGCTAAAAAATGAACTATAATCCTAGTCCATAGAGTAACTCTACTAGCAATACAAACCGATTGTCATAGCTAAAGTTATTCTATAGCTATTCTTACCTGTAAACATGGATGAAAGCTTCACGGCAGACTACAACCCCTTTCATTAAATAACACGTCCTGTGTCGTTTCCGTTTAGTTTGCACAGCTTGTTTGGTCTGTTGTGTTCCACTGATTTCAAAACTCTGTCAACTTCTTCCATGGCAACAACACTGTTGATTGCCCTTTCTTCCCCATCAACGTCATCAGAAGACTCTACAATATCTTATTCAATGAAAATGTTTTCTCGTCTGATTGATTTTCAGAGTCAGAGAGAGTCAGCATGGCACGATCGTCCTCCAGAAAGTAGTCCATCACAACTTTTTCCCACTGACCTTTGTCTGCTAAATTCAGGGCAGCAATGTTATTGAGAGCAGTAGCAATGTATTTGCAGGTCTCCATGGCTAACGTTATATCTTTAGAAGAAACTACATCAGAAAGGATTATCTACGCATAAGGAGCAGCTCATTTTATAGACACAAGAAACGCTACAATCTGAAACTCATCTCTCGGCATGTCCAGCCCACTCATTATCTCAGCCAATCATGGCTAGCGGGAAGGTTCCTGGCTTTTCTTTGGCTAAACCAACTAGGCTCTTAATTTAACAACTTTATTTGTATTTACAGATGGCATAAAAGTTTGTTAATAAGGCACATGTTGGATGTCCTAGCCGTGTCTGAATCCTGGCTTAGGAAGACCACCAAAGAAACTGAAATTTCCATCCCTAACTATAATATTTTCAGACAAGATAGAACTGCCAAAGGGGGCAGAGTTGCAATCTACTGCAGAGATAGCCTGCAGAGTTCTGTCTTACTATCCAGGTCTGTGCCCAAACAATTTGAGCTTCTACTTTTAAAAATCCACCTTTCCATAAACAAGTCTCTCACCGCTGCCGCTTGCTATAGACCACCTTCTGACCCCAGATGTGCCCTTGTCACCATTTGTGAATTGATTGCCACCCATCTATCTTCAGAGCTCGTGCTGTTCGGTGACCTAAACTGGGACATGCATAATACCCTGGCCATCCTACAATCTAAACTTGATGCGCTCAATCTCACACAAATTATCAATGAACCTATCAGGTACAACCCCAAATCTGTAAACACGGGCACCCTCATAGATATCATCCTAACCAACCTGCCCTCCAAATACACCTCTGCTATCTTCAACCAGGATCTCAGTGATCACTGCCTGCATCCGTAATGGGTCTGCGGTGAAACGACCACCCCTCATCACTGTCAAACGCTCCCTAAAACACTTCAGTGAGCAGGCCTTTCTAATCGACCTGGCCCGGGTATCCTGAAAGGATATTGACCTCATTCTGTCAGTAGAGGATGCCTGGTCGTTCTTTAAAATGGATTGGTTCACTCCAGACCTGACTGCCCTTGACCAGCACAAAAACATCCTGTGGCGTTCTGGATTAGCATCGAATAGCCCCCGCGCTATGCACATTTTCAGGGAAGTTAAGAACCAATATACACAGGCAGTTAGGAAAGCAAAGGCTAGCTTTTTCAAAAAGAAATGTGCATCCTGTAGCACGAACTCAAAAATGTTCTGGGACATTGTAAAGTCCATGGAGAATAAGAGCACCTCCTCCTAGCTGCCCACTGCACTGAGGCTAGGAAACACTGTCACCGCCGATGAATATACGATAATTGAGAATTTCAATAAGCATTTTTCTACAGCTGGCCATGCTTTCCACTTGGCTACCCCTACCCCGGTCAACTTCCCTGCACCCCCCACAGCAACTTGCCCAAGACTCCCCATTTTTCCTTCTCCCAAATCCAGATAGCTGATGTTCTGAAAGAGCTGCAAAATCTGGACCCCTACAAAATCAGCCAGGCTAGACAATCTGGACCCTCTCTTTCTAAAAGTATCTGCCGAAATTGTTGCAAACCCTATTACTAGCCTGTTCAACCTCTCTTTCAAATCGTCTGAGATCCCCAAAGATTGGAAAGCTGCCACGGTCATCCCCCCTCTTCAAAGGGGGAGACACTCTAGACCAAAACTGCTACAGACCTATATCCATCCTACCCTGCCTTTCTAAGGTCTTCGAAAGCCAAGTTAACAAATAGATCACCGACCATTTCGAATCCCACCGTACCTTCTCCACTATGCAATCTGGTTTCCGAGCTGGTCATGGGTGCACCTCAGCCACGCTCAAGGTCCTAAACGACATCATAACCGCCATCGATAAAAGATCATACTGTGCAGCCGTATTCATCGACCTGGCCAAGGCTTTCGACTCTGTCAATCACTACATTCTTATTCTCAACAGCCTTGGTTTCTCAAATGACTACCTCGCCTGGTTCACCAACTACTTCTCTGATTAGAATATGTGGACAACTACAAATACCAGCGTCCTATTTCACAACAAAGCATACTTCACTCATGCTGCCAAACATTCCCTCGTAAAACTGACTATCCTACCGATCCTTGACTTTGGCGATGTCATTTACAAAATAGCTTCCAACACTCTACTCAACAAATTGGATGCAGTCTATCACAGTGCCATCCGTTTTGTCACCAAAGCCCCATATACTACCCACCACTGCGACCTGTATGTTCTCATTGGCTGACCCTCACTTCATATTCGTCGCCAAACCCACTGGCTCCAGGTCATCTATAAGTCTTTGCTAGGTTAAGTCCCGCCTTATTTCAGCTCACTGGTAACCATAGCAGCACCCACCCGTAGCACGCGCTCCAGCAGGTATATTTCACTGGTCACCCCCAAAGCTAATTCCTCTTTTGGCCGCCTTTCCTTTCAGTTCTCTACTGCCAATGACTGGAACCAACTGCAAAATCACTGAAGCTGGGGACTCATATCTCCCTCACTAGCTTTAAGCACCAGCTGTCAGAGCAGCTCACAGATTACTGCACCTGTACATAGCCCATCTGTAAATAGCCCATCCAACTACCTCATCCCCATACTGTTATTTATTTATTCATTTTGCTCCTTTGCACCCCAGAATCTCTACTTGCTCATTCATCTCCTGCACATCTATCACTCCAGTGTTTAATTGCTATAATGTAATCATTTCGCCACTATGGCCTATTTATTACCTTACCTCCCTTATCTTACCTCATTTGCACACACTGTATATAGACTCTTTCTATTGTATTATTGACTGCATGTTTGTTTATTCCATGTGTAACTCTGTGTTGTCGTTTGTGTCGCACTGCTTTGCTTTATCTTGGCCAGATCGCAGTTGTTAACTACTTAGGGAGCAGTGGGGCGCTACACTACCCGGTGAAATGTGAGGCGCCAAATTCAAAATCCAAAAGTTGAATTATTAAACATTCATCAATATACAAGTGTTGCATAGTCATCAAAAGCTCTGATTCTTGGCAATATCACAGCGTTGTCAGATTTCAAAAAGGCTTCACAGCGAAAGCACAACATCTGATTGTTTGAGGATAGCCCCTCTCATATTTTATGCATTAGCATAAATCCATAACCAACGCGGGTCTCAAAAAACGCATAAAATCGCTAATATAAAATCCCTTACCTTTCGAATAACTTCTGCTGAGGGCTTCCCAAGTGTCCAACGAAGACATCCAATGGTTATTTTGTTAGAAAAAGTCATTTATTATATCCATAAATCTCTGTTTGGTTGGCGCGTTATGATCAGAAAATCCACCATTGAGTCGCCCATTGAACCGTGAAGAGAACACGTTCAAATTACACCTTACACTTTCGACAAACAAATCAAACATAATTTTTTATGTATCCTTAGGTATCAATTTGTGTATATTTGGTGTAATATTTCAACTGGACGATAATGTGAACGATAGGAAAGAAAAATAAAGTGGTTCGCGTTCACAATCTTGCGCGCGTCAAACCTTGTTTTTAAAAGTGGTCCCTTGACTTCTTCCTGTTCCTATCCGTTCTGGATACTCCTAGAATTCCCAGTCTTTGACTGTTGACTGTTGACATCTAGTGGAAGCCATAGGTACTGCAGTCTCAGTCCTACATAACGTTGTATGCAATAGGCAAAATGGAGAAGATGGTCATTTACAAAAAAAACTGCAAATCCGAATGGATTTTCCTCGGGTTTTCGCCTGCTATACTCACATACATTATTTGAACACTCTTAGTTATGTGCATATCCTATTTTCTGGGCCTGAGTGGCAGGCATTTTACTTTGGGCACGCCAGACTCTCCAAAACTGTCACCTATGCAGCCGCTCCCTAAGAAGTTAATGAGAACTTGTTCTCAACTAGTCTACCTGGTTAAATAAAGGTGAAATACAAATAAATAAAAAACATGAAAGTTCACATGTTTGAGAAACGGCTCCCCTGTGAAGTCGTGACTTGCAACATACGTCTAGTTTCCTGAATCGGGTCACATATAATGATTTGATTCCAGACTTTTAGGCCTGTTTAACTAATTCCTATATGTTTTAGTGTCTCCTAGAGGATGTTGGACTTTGGGGAATGGCCCAAGCCACAAGAAAGCATGCAATGCATCATTACATTATACGTGAAATATGTACCTCTGTTTCTTTGATCCTGTTAGGGGTTTTCCTTATTGTGTCAGAAACAGGATGTGCTTGCATACTTCCTGGTTCATTCAGTCATACCCACCTTGTTTGCTATGCATGGAAATCTTGGCTGTAGTTTGTCCCTAGGCCAGATACAGTAATCACACCAAAGCAAACGCAGCCAGCCAGACAGACAGCCAGACAAACAGCCAGCCAGCCAGACAGACAGCCAGACAGACAGACAGACGGGTCCTGACTTTTGTCCTCTCTGGCCGTGGATTTCAGCACTCTCAGCACCTCAGGACCCTGCTGGGTGTATTCAAGGAAGGCTGTTCAGTCGGTTACATGAGATCACTTCACGGGTCATTCAAACATCAACACTTTAATGGTACATTATTAATATCCCATGGACCAAATTAAATGTCAAATGGAACTTTCAGTGGAGCGTGTCGCGTGTGTCTGTTATGGTTTTGAATGAGAATGAGACTAGCATGGTCCCTCTGCTCTCTCCCTGGGGATACCTGCTACTGGATGGCATGGTCTCTCTGCTCTCTCCCTGGGGATACCTGCTACTGGATAGCATGGTCTCTCTGCTCTCTCCCTGGGGATACCTGCTACTGGATGGCATGGTCTCTCTGCTCTCTCCCTGGGGATACCTGCTACTGGATGGCATGGTCTCTCTGCTCTCTCCCTGGGGATCGGCCTGTATCATTCATTTTGCTATGTGGTTGAATGACTCTGTTGACTCACATTGCTACAATTTACAATATACTGTAAGTTCTCGTCTGGAAATGTATTCTGTGTGCTAAGTATGGAAGTATGGACAATTTACAATATACTAAATGTATTAATCAATGAATGAAAGTTGTTTTCCTTATATGGGAAACATAGAGGTCCCTCTTCAGCAAATGACAGACGGCTCTAACATACTACAGTACTGTAGTGAAGGGTACCATGAACCAGCTGATACAAATGACAGACGGCTCTAACATACTACAGTACTGTAGTGAAGGGTACCATGAACCAGCTGATACAAATGACAGACGGCTCTAACATACTTACCGGTGGCTAATCATGTCCCTCTACTTGACCCCACTTGAACGTCTCACCTGCTTACAGTATGTTATTTTAATTAATGTTTCACACTGAAGTCCACAGCCAGCAGGCAGGCAAGCAGTTAGGTAGGCAGGCAGTTAGGCTGCTAGGCAAGCAGTTAGGCAGGCAGGCAGTTAGTCTGCTAGGCAAGCAGTTAGGCAGGCAGGCAGTTAGACTGCTAGGCAGGCAAGCAGTTAGGTAGGCAGGCAGTTAGGCTGCTAGGCAAGCAGTTAGGCAGGCAGGCAGTTAGGCTGCTAGGCAGGCAAGCAGTTAGGTAGGCAGGCAGTTAGGCTGCTAGGCAGGCAAGCAGTTAGGCAGGCAGGCAGTTAGGCTGCTAGGCAGGCAAGCAGTTAGGCAGGCAGGCAGTTAGGCTGCTAGGCAGGCAAGCAGTTAGGCAGGCAGGCAGGCAGGCAAGCATTTAGGCAGGCAGGCAGTTAGGCTGCTATATTTATTTAACCTTTATTTAACTAGGCAAGTCAGTTAAGAACAAATTCTTTACAATGACAGCCTACACTGGCCAAACCCGGACGACGCTGGGAAAATTGTGTGCCGCCCTATGGGACTCCCAATCACGTCCGGTTGCGATACAGCCTGGATTCAAACCAGGGTGTCTTTAGTGGCACGTCTAGCACTGAGATGCAGTGCCTTAGACCGCTGCGCCACTCGTGAGCCCAGGTGAGCCAAGGTTTAATCATTGTCTCTGTGACTCTGCTCTGATCCATCCACCAACCATTATTCATTATCTCTACTGTTGGACTCAGCTCTGATGTACACTGCCGTTCAAAAGTTTGGGGTCACTTAGAAATGTCCTTATTTTTTAAAGAAAAGCACATTTTTTGTCCATTTAAAATAACATAAAAAATTATCAGAAATACAGTGTAGACATTGTTAATGTTGTAAATGACTATTGAAGGCATACAGAGGCCCATTATCAGTAACCATCACTTCTGTGTTCCAATGGCACGTTGTGTTAGCTAATCCAAGTTTATCATTTTAAAACCCTTTTGCAATTATGTTAGCACAGCTGAAAATTGTTGTTCTGATTAAAGAAGCAATTAAACTGGCCTTCTTTAGACTATTTGAGTATCTGAAGCATCAGCATTTGTTGGTTCGATTATAGGCTCAAAATGTCCAGAAACAAATAACTTTCTTCTGAATCTCTTCAGTCTATTCTTGTTCTGAGAAATGAAGGCTATTCTATGTGAGAAATTGCCAAGAAACTGAAGATCTCTTACAACGCTGTGCACTACTCCCTTCACAGAATAGCGCAAACTGGCTCTAACCAGAATAGAAAGAGGAGTGGGAGGCCCCGGTGCACAACTGAGCAAGAGGACAAGCACGTTAGAGTGTCTAGTTTGAGAAACAGATGCCTCACAATTTCTCAACTGGTAGCTTCATTAAATAGTACCCGCAAAACTCCAGTCTCAACATCAACAGTGAAGAGGCGACTCCGAGAAGCCGACTTTCTAGGCAGAGTTGCAAAGAAAAAGCCGTATCTCAGACTGGCCAATAAAAATAAGAGATTAAGTTGGGCAAAGAACACAGACACTGGACAGAGGAACTCTGCCTAGAAGTCCAGCATCCCGGAGTCGCCTCTTCACTGTTGACGTTGAGACTAGTGTTTTGCGGGTACTATTTAATGAAGCTGCCAGTTAGCTCTGTGTGCAGCAGGTAACTAATTGGCTCTTGTTCAAATAACAAATTCTCTGCTTATCCACTGTCAAACTCAAAGAAATCTTAAATTTTAAATAGATTCTCGCTCGCCTTTCCTCATTCAAGTTTCCTGGCATATGAAATACCCACTGCACGTTGATTAAGCCTTAATGCAATTATGAAGACGTAGAGTAATGGCCTACTTTACATTTTCAGAGAGCGGTAGTTTTTTTCCAGAGCAGACAGAAGCTCACCGTTATGGTCTTTTAACATACTTTATCCGAAAGGGAGAAGTAAACCCCTGGGTAAACAATCTGATCAAACTTTCAGTCAGTTTGATTAGACAATCTGATCAACCTTTTAGTCACTTTGATTAGACAATCTGATCAACCTTTTAGTCACTTTGATTAGACAATCTGATCAACCTTGTAGTCACTTTGATTAGACAATCTGATCAACCTTTTAGTCACTTTGATTAGACAATCTGATCAACCGCTCATTTTTTGCAGTCTTTTCCCCCCTGCATTCAATGTCATTGGATTTTTATTCAGAACATGTGAAATGTGACTCTGGCAGAGGAGAGATGTGTGTGCTGTGCCCTGGAGATCATTTTAGAATGTCTCTTCTTGAAACGTTACAGTTTTATTACATTTAGCTGTCCCCGTCTGCCTTGGAAATAAGTACTCCAATTATTTTATGACAGTTATCAATCTCTCCAGAGAAATAAAATAATATCTACTTACTGCTAGTTGTGCCCACAAGGTATCAACAACATTTTGACGATATGGTCTTTGTCAGTTGTCAATCCTTCCCCACAGACCTTTCAGTGCACCAGCCAGACATTTTATATATAGTTTTAATTGTTTAATTATGCTTTTTTTAATTGTTTAATATTTTGTTTTTCATTTCACCTTTATTTAACCAGGTAGTTCTATATGATGTCATAATACACCTTTATTTAACCAGGTAGTTCTATATGATGTCATAATACACCTTTATTTAACCAGGTAGTTCTATATGATGTCATAATACACCTTTATTTAACCAGGTAGTTCTATATGATGTCATAATACACCTTTATTTAACCAGGTAGTTCTATATGATGTCATAATACAGGTAGGCAAGTTGAGAACAAGTTCTCATTTACAACTGCGACCTGGCCAAGATTAAGCAAAGCAGTTCGACACATACAACAACAGAGTTACACATGGATTAAACAAACATACAGTCAATAATACAGTAGAAAAGGTCTATATACAGTGTGTGCAAATGATGTAAGATAAGGAACGTAAGGCAATAAATAGGCTACAGTGGCGAGGCAATTACGAAATAGCAATTAAACACTGGGGTGATAGATGTGCAGAAGATGAATGTGCAAGTAGAGATACTGGGGTGCATAGGAGCAAAATAAATAAATAAATCCAGTATGGGGATGAGGTAGTTGGATGGGCTATTTACAGATGGGCTATGTACAGGTGCAATGATCTGTGACCTGCTCTGACAGCTGGTGTTTGAAGTTAGTGAGGGAGATATGAGTCTCCAGCTTCAGTGATCTTTGCAGTTCGTTCCAGTCATTGGCAGCAGAGAACTGGAAGGAAAGGCGGCCAAAGGGGGAATTGGCTTTGGGGGTGTCTGTCATGCTGTGTACTGACGACAAAAGGAGTCAGGCGCAGGAGAGTTGAAATCCGTGGAAACCAACGTATTTAATAAGCGATAGTACATAACAAGGTACAAAAGAGTACGCAAAAATACTTCCATGACAAATATAGACTCGGGCGCATACATAAAAGACCCGGAGTAAAATAGCCGTCAAAATGACACACACTGAACAAACAAAAAAGAATCACTCACAAGGACAAGAAGGAAAACAGAGGAATAAATACACTCCGACTAATGAGGGGGAATGAGCAACAGGTGTGAAATGACAAAACAAGGCAAAACCAATGGATAACGAAAAAGGAGCGGTGATGACTAGTAAACCCGTGACGTCGACCGCCGAACACCGCCTGAACAAGGAGAGGGGCCGACTTCGGCGGCAGTCGTGACAGTACCCGCCTCTTGACGCCACGGCTCCAGCGGAGCGCCGACACCGGCCTCGGGGACGACCCGAGGGCGAGGCGCAGGGCGATCCGGTCGATGAAGATGAAACTCCCGCAGCAGTTCAGGTTCCAACACATCCGCCACCGGAACCCAGCACCTCTCCTCAGGACCGTACCCCTCCCACTCCACGAGATACTGAAGGCCCCCCGCCCGACGTCTCGAATCTAGGATGGAACGGACGGAGTACGCCGGACCCCCCTCGATGTCCAGGGGGGGTGGAGGGACCTCCCGCACCTCAGATTCCTGGAGCGTACCAGCGACCAACGGCCTGAGGAGAGACACATGGAATGAGGGCTTAATGTTATAATCGGGGGGAAGCTGTAACCTGTAACATACCTTGTTCACTCTCCTCAGGACTTTAAATGGCCCCACAAACCGCGGGCCCAGCTTCCGGCAGGGCAGGCGGAGGGGCAGGTTTCGGGTCGAGAGCCAGACCCAGTCTCACTGCGGTGACGGTCCGCACTGTTCTTTTGGCGTTGCGCGGCTTGCTGGAGGTGACCATGGGTGGCCTCCCAGGTCTCCTCCTCACGCCTGAACCAATTGTCCACCACAGGAGCCTCGGTCTCACTCTGATGCCATGGTGCCAGAACCGGCTGGTACCTCAATACCACCTGAAAGGGTGAGAGGTTAGTGGAGGAGTGGCGAAGTGAGTTCTGCGCCATCTCTGCCCAGGGCACGAACGCCGCCCACTCCCCCGGCCGGTCGTGGCAATAGGACCGCAGAAACCTGCCCACATCCTGGTTAACTCTCTCCACCTGCCCATTACTCTCGGGGTGATAACCCGAGGTAAGACTGACCGAGACCCCCAGACGCTCCATGAATGCCTTCCAGACTCTCGAAGTGAATTGGGGACCTCGATCAGACACTATATCCTCAGGCACCCCGTAGTGCCGGAAGACGTGTGTAAATAAGGCCTCCGCAGTTTGTAGGGCCGTAGGAAGACCGGGCAGAGGGAGGAGACGACAGGACTTAGAGAAACGATCCACAACGACCAGGATCATGGTGTTCCCCTGTGAAGGAGGAAGATCTGTTAGAAAGTCCACTGACAGGTGTGACCAAGGTCGTTGTGGAATGGGTAAGGGATGTTTTTTACCTCTGGGTAGGTGTCTAGGAGCCTTACACTGGGCGCACACCAAGAAGGAGGAAACATAGACCCTCCGTCCAAGGTGGGCCACCAGTACTTCCCAGTCAGGCAGCGCACCGTACGGCCGATCCCCGGATGACCAGAGGAGGGTGACGTAAGGGCCCAATAGATCAACCGGTCACGGACAACAGACGGAGCGTACAGACGCCCGACGGGACACTGAGGTGGGGCGGGCTCTGTATGTAATGCCTGCTCAATGTCCGCATCCAGCTCCCAGACCACCGGCGCCACCAGACAGGAAGCCGGGAGTATGGGAGTCTGATCCATGGACCTCTCCTCTGTATCATACAGCCGTGAGAGTGTGTCTGCCTTCCCATTCTGGGAACCTGGTCTGTAGGACAGGGTAAACACAAAGCAGGTAAAGAACATGGCTCACCTTGCCTGGTGAGGATTCAGTCTCCTCGCTGCCCGGATGTACTCCAGGTTGCGGTGGTCAGTCCAGATGAGGAAAGGGTCTTAATGGTACTCTGAAGTACCCATTCTAACCACGAAAGACTTCTTGGAAGAGAGAGAGGGGCGGATGAACTTTCCAACAGAAAGACGGACGATCCCAACAGAGATCACGACGACACACTGTGCGTAAATATATATTGATTGCAATTGTTCCCGAATGAGTGAGTGTTCATGTGCAAAGGTATAGCATTTCAATGAATATAATTATCAACTGTGTAGTGACTCTTGTAATTCCTGCCCTTCTCAGTCTAGTCCCCCATTCCCTTTGTTCACCAAGCCGTCATACCGGCTTATCCCACTAGGGAAACATCCCCAATCATTTCCTTGTAACCATATCTACTTTGTTTGGTTGTTGTTTGTGCAATTCTGTGATTATTTAGTTAGTTAATAAATAAGTGATTGAGACAATTGATTGTATGGATGATTCATAGTAAAGACTGAGTTCTTGCAGACAATTTACATCGTTCAGAATGAGACTGACGTGAGGTAAATAATAATTCATTAATTAGAAGACTAATTGATCAGATATTAAAATATCTGAAAAGTTATATTAGGAAAATTAGAACTTTGTAATCTGTAGA
Source organism: Hucho hucho (assembly GCA_003317085.1). Taxonomy (NCBI): domain Eukaryota; kingdom Metazoa; phylum Chordata; class Actinopteri; order Salmoniformes; family Salmonidae; genus Hucho; species Hucho hucho. The sequence goes on from QNTS01005551.1 coordinate 63,643, forward strand.
TTTTCCTTGGTGCCCCGACTTCCTAGATAATTACATTTACATGATTAGTTTAATCACGTAATAATAATTACAGAAAATGTATTTGATAAAATAACAGTCTTACTTTAATGATGCCAAAGACACGACAGGGGTGACCAGTGAAATATAACTGCTGTAGTGCGTGCTGCGGGTGGGTGCTGAGCTGAGATTAAGGCGGGGCTTTACCTAGCAAAGACTTGTAGATGACCTGGAGCCAATGGGTTTGGCAACGAGTATGAAGCGAGGGCCAGCCAACGAGAGCGTACAGGTCGCAGTGGTGGGTAGTATATGGGGCTTTGGTAACAAAACGGATGGCACTGTGATAGACTGCATCCAATTTGTTGAGTCGAGTGTTGGAGGCTATTTTGTAAATGACATCGCCGAAGTCAAGGATCGGTAGGATAGTCAGTTTTACAAGGGTATGTTAGGCAGCATGAGTGAAGGATGCTTTGTTGTGAAATAGGAAGCCGATTCCAGGTTTAATTTTGGATTGGAGATGCTTAATGTGGGTCTGGAAGGAGAGTTTACAGTCTAACCAGACACCTAGGTATTTGTAGTTGTCCAAATATTCTAAGTCAGAACCGTCCACAGTAGTGATGCTGGACGGGCGGTCAGCGATCGGTTGAAGAGCATCCATTTAGTTTTACTTGCATTTACGAGCAGTTGGATGCCACGGAAGGAGAGTTGTATGGCATTGAAGCTCGACTGGAGGTTAGTTAACACAGTGTCCAAAGAAGGGCCAGAAGTATACAGAATAGTGTCGTCTGCGTAGAGGTGGATCAGAGAATCACCATCAGCTATAGCGAAATCATTGATGTATACAGAGAAGAGAGTCGGCCGGAGAATTGAACCCTGTCGCACCCCCATAGAGACTGCCAGAGGTCCGGACAACAGGCCCTCTGATTTGACAGACTGAACTCTATCAGAGAAGTAGTTGGTGAACCAGGCGAGGCAGTCATTTGAGAAACCAAGGCTGTTGAGTCTGCCGATAAGAATGTGGTGATTGACAGATTCGAAAGCCTTGGCCAAGTCGATAAATACGGCTGCACAGTATTGTCTCTTATCGATGGTGGTTAGGATATCGTTTAGGACCTTGAGCGTGGCTGAGGTGCACCCATGACCAGCTCGGAAACCAGATTGCATAGCGGAGAAGGTACAGTGGGATTCGAAATGGTCGGTGATCTGTTTGTTAACTTGGCTTTTGAAGACCTTAGAAAGGCAGGGTAGGATAGATATAGGTCTGTAGTGGTTTGGGTCTAGAGTGTCTCCCCCTTTGAAGAGGGGGATCACCGTGGCAGCTTTCCAATCTTTGGGGATCTCAGATGATACGAAAGAGAGGTTGAACAGGCTAGTAATAGGGGTTGCAACAATTTCGGCAGATACTTTTAGAAAGAGAGAGTCCATATTTTCTAGCGCGACTGATTTGTAGGGGTCCAGATTTTGCAGCTCTTTCAGAACATCAGCTATCTGGATTTGGGTGAAGGAGAAATGGGGGAGGTTGGGCAAGTTGCTGTGGGGGGTGCAGGGCAGTTGACCAGGGTAGGGGTAGCCAGGTGGAAAGCATGGCCAGCCGTAGAAAAATGCTATCGTGGATTCATCGGTGGTGACAGTGTTTCCTAGCCTCAGTGCAGTGGGCAGCTGGGAGGAGGTGCTCTTATTTACAGTGTCCCAGAACTTTTTTGAGTTTGTGCTACAGGATGCACATTTCTGTTTGAAAAAGCTAGCCTTAGCTTTTCTAACTGCCTTTGTATATTGGTTCCTAACTTCCCTGAAAAGTTGCATATCACGGGGGCTATTCGATGCTAATGCAGTACGCCACAGGATATTTTTGTGCTGGTCAAGGGCAGTCAGGTCTGGAGTGAACCAAGGGCTATATCTGTTCCTGGTTCTACATTTTTTGAATGGGCCGTGCTTATTTAAGATGGTGAGGAAGGCACTTTTAAAGAATAACCTGGCATCTTCTACTGACGGGATGAGGTCAATATCCTTCCAGGATACCCGGGCCAGGTCGATTAGAAAGGCCTGCTCGCTGAAGTGTTTTAGGGAGCGTTTGACAGTGATGAGGGGTGGTCGTTTGACCGCAGACCCATTACGGATGCAGGCAATGAGGCAGTGATCGCTGAGATCGTGGTTGAAGACAGCAGAGGTGTATTTGGAGGGCAAGTTGGTTAGGATGATATCTATGAGGATGATATCTATGATATATATGAGGGTGCCCATGTTTACAGATGAGGGCATCAAGCTTGGATTGTAGGATGGTCCGGGGTGTTAAGCATGTCCCAGTTTAGGTCACCTAGCAGCACGAGCTCTGAAGATAGATGGGGGGCAATCAATTCGCATATGGTGTCCAGGGCACAGCTGGGGGCAGAGGGTGGTTTATTGCAAGTGGCAACGGTGAGAGACTTGTTTCTGGAAAGGTGGATTTTTTAAAGTAGAAGCTCGAATTGTTTGGATACAGACCTGGATAGTAAGACAGAACTCTGCAGGCTATCTCTGCAATAGATTTCACTCCGCCCCCTTTGGCAGTTCTATCTTGTCAGAAAATATTATAGTTAGGGATGGAAATTTCAGGGTTTTTGGTGGTCTTCCTAAGCCAGGATTCAGACACGGCTAGGACATCCGGGTTGGCAGAGTGTGCTAAAGGAGTGAATAAAACAAACTTGGGCAGGAGGCTTCTAATGTTAACATGCATGAAACCAAGGCTTTTACTGTGACAGAAGTCAACAAATCAGAGCGCCTGGGTTATGGGAGTGGAGCTAGGCACTGCAGGGCCTAGATTAACCTCCGCATCACCAGAGGAACAGAGGAGGAGTAGGATAAGGGTACGGCTAAAGGCTATAAGAACTGGTTGTCTATTACGTTCGGAACAGAGAGTAAAAGGAGCAGGTTTCTGGGCGCGATAGAATAGATTCAAGGCATAATGTATAGACAAAGGTATGGTAGAATGTGAATCCCGTGGAGGTAAACCTAGGCATAAAGTGACGATGATAGAGATATTGTCTCTAGAAACATCATTTAAACCAGGTGATGTTACCGCATGTGTGGGAGGTGGAACTGAAGGGTTAGCTAAGGCATATTGAGCAGTGCTGGAGGCTCTACAGTGAAATAAGACAATAATCACTAACCAGAACAGCAATGGACAAGGCATATTGACATTAGGGAGAGGCCTGCGTAGCCGAGTGATCATAGGAGTCCAGTGAGTAGTTAAGCTGGCTGGAGACACAGCGATTCAGACATCTAGCGGGCCGGGGCTAGCAAGCTAGCAGAAGGGCCTTAGAGGGATGTTGCGATGGTTGAAGTCTGTTGTAGCCTCCTCGTGCGGAGCCTCCTCGTGCGGAGCCTCCTCGTGCAGTTCCGTCGGCAGACCAGCCGTGGTGGATTAGTAGGGTTCCGTGTAGTAAATGCAGTAGTAAAGGAGCCCAGTCCAGTTGGCAAAATAGGTATAGTGGCCCAAGAAATTGGCCGATGGACCTATTCAGCTAACAGTCCGATATGCTCTAGACAGCTAGCGGGCCACGGCTAGCAGATGGGCATTCAGGGGACGTCGCGACGGAAGGGCCTGTTGGAAAAGAAAACTCGGGCAGGTTACGTCGGTAGTCCAGTCGTGATGGATTAGCAGGGCTTCGTGTAGTAAAATGGGTCCAGGCCAATTGGCAAAATAGGTATTGTAGCCCAAAGAGTGGCTGATGGACCTCTTCAGCTAGCCGGGAGATGGGCTAATTGGTGCTTGCTTCGGGACAGAGACGTTAGCCAAGAGTAGCCACTCGGATTGCAGCTAGCTAGCTGCGATGATCCGGGTGAAAAAGTTCAGAGCTTGCGGTAGGAATCCGGGCATATGGAGAGAAGATAAGTCTGTTATGCTCAGGTTTGAATAGCGTTGTGCAAATTAGCGAGAGTTTTCTGAGCTAGAGGTTAGCTGATGATCGCTAGCAGTGGTTAGCTGACTACTAGCTAGTAGCTAGTTAGCTGGCTAGCTTCTGTTTGGGGTTCCAGTTCGAAAGTAAAGAAAAATACCTTAGAAAATAGCAGATCTGCACCACATTGGGTGAGGCGGGTTGCAGGAGAGTATTTTGAAGTTGAGGTTTAGAAAAATAAAAATATATGCGAAGAAAAAATATATTAAAAAAAAAGATATATACACGGGACAAGACGAGGACAAAGACGTCTGACTGCTACGCCATCTTGGAAAAAGTTTTGATAAATATCAGACCTTGGTATTCTCTGGTTGTTAAAGTAATCATTGGAAGACCAAGTGAGCAGAGGCTATGGAAACATAATGTAAAAAAAAATTGGGATAGGACGGACATCTGTAGTTTATACTTAAAATCGATACATGCTGTTATACAACACACTATAAGGGCACAAGGCGAGACCCAGATGCAGACACAGGAGGCAGATGGTTTGAGTCTTTGATATTTATTATATCCAAATGGGGTAGGCAAGAGAATGGTCGTGGACAGGGAAAAAGTCAAAACCAGTTCAGAGTCCAGGAGGTACATTGTGACAGGCAGGCTCGAGGTCAGGGCAGGCAGAATGGTCAGGCAGGCGGGTAAAGTCCAGAAAATAGGCAAGGGTCAAAACCGGGAGGACAAGAAAAAGAGAATAGAAAAGGCAGGAGCACGGGAAAAACACGCTGGTTGACTTGGAACATACAAGACGAACTGGCACAGAGAGACAGGAAACACAGGGATATATACACAATATATACAAGCGACACCTGGAGGGGGTGGAGACTATAACAAGGACAGGTGAATCTGATCAGTGTGTGACACACAGTATTTAGAAAAACCTTTTAGAAAAATATATACTGTATGTTGCAGTGTCAGATAAATAAGCCATTCAAATGTAACTCACTTCATATTCCCGCCTTCTATGTGTTGCAGATTTTGCCAAAACTGTAGCAGGGAGGCAAGTGTCATACGCAGCAGTGTTGAGAATGAAACCGGACAGCTCGTCATCACTGCTAAGTTCACGGCCCTGGCTTCGACATGGACATGACCACGGTGTAGGGCTTTTGACTCCTGACTGGCCGGCATCCTTCTCCAACCATCACCTGTCTGCCCTCACTCTGCTCAGCTCCCAGGAGGAATACAGTAGCCAAGGTCAGTCAGTCAGACCCTAACCCTCAGTCTGTTGAGCTCCCAGGAGGAATACAGTAGCCAACGTTAGTCAGTCCCTTACGAAAAAAGATTGCAGTCAGAGTGCAATATAACTGTAGTATAATTGTAGTCAGAGTGCAGTATAACTGCAGTATGCTTCAAATACTGCGTCCAAAACAACACCCTTTTTTTACTGCAGTAATTTTGCAGTGTGGCTGCAGTTACAGTGCAGTATAACTGCAGTTAAACTGCAGTACACTATAGTTATTCTGCTATTACTGCTCCAAAAATACCACAGTTGACTGCAGTACTGAGATTTTATAATTTTTTGTAAGGGGTCAGTTAGACCTGGCGGGATAAAATAGTTGCGGAATCTTCTAAATCAGAAGGATACCAGATGGTAAGGGTTTGCATTTCCTGGAGTATTGCATTTGTTCCATTGTATTATACTTTAGCCACACCGATTCTATTTCTATGACTTTAACAGAGTTTGATTGAGCTTTCCTTTCACAATGGAACCAATGGACTGGTCAAATCAAATGTATTTGTCACATGCTTGGTAAACAACAGGTGTAGACTAACAGTAAAATGCTTACTAGTCCAGGAAATACAACCCCTTTCTATCAGGAACTTTGGCAATCTAAGTCAAATGCTAAAAGTGGTTTAATGATTTGAAATAATACATGAACCCGTCGAGGGCCACTTTTGAAAACAAGTGTTTTAATTAATGCATTTAAGTGCTATAATCTGATAATGTTTTTACCCAATTAATTTCAATTAAATTCAACCTCTGCAGGGTGAGAGTTTTTTTACGGAATTAATTTCAATTAAATTCAGGGTGAGAGTCAGTGTTACTGCTACAGCTCCATCGGGGTGCTCCATCCCTGTCTCTGCCCAGCTCAGCTAAGACTGCATGGCCATGGATGCTTCCTGCTTGGTTAGACCCTGGGTGCATCCCAAATGGTACCCTGTTCCATATATAGTGCACTACTTTGACTAAAGCTCACTACGTTTGACCAGGGCTCTGGTCTAAAGGAGTGCACTCAATGGGGAATAGGGTGCCATTTGGGATGCATTCCCGGTCAGTCCGGAAATGAATCCCATCTATCCATCATAGGCTGTGGATAGTATGTAGTGACCCGGTTCCTGCCCTCTGTGAAATTGAAGAGGGATCATGGCAATATCTGCCCCTCCCTGGACTCGCTGTACTCCCTGGACTCGCTGGACTCACTGGACTCTTGTCACTGTAGGAGGAGAGAATATGGATTTGTCAAAAAGGGAAGGATTTATTTCCAGAAGCTTAGGAGACAGGGAGGCACACTGTGACTGACCACAGCTGGAACAAACACATGGTTTCTATATTGGTCTGTGACAAACCACAGCTGGAACAAACACATGGTTTCTATATTGGTCATATTTTAACATTTTCCGACAAGATAGAACTGCCAAAGGGAGCGGAGGTGCAATCAAACAAATTTCAATCAAATGTATTTATAAAGCCCTTCTAACATCAGCTGATGTCACAGAGTGCTGTACAGAAACCCAGCCTAAAACCCCAAACAGCAAGCCATGCAGGTGTAGAAGCACGGTGGCTAGGAAAAACTCCCTAGAAAGGTCAGAACCTAGGAAGAAACCTAGAGAGGAACCAGGCTATGAGGGTGGCCAGTCCTCTTCTGGCTGTGCCGAGTGGAGATCATAACAGAACATGGCCAAGATGTTCAAATGTTCATAGATGACCAGCAGGGTCAAATAATAATAATCACAGTGGTTGTAGAGGGTGCAACAGGTCAGCGCCTCAGGAGTAAATGTCAGTTGGCTTTTCATAGCCGATCATTCAGAGTATCTCTACCGCTCCTGCTGTCTCTAGAGAGTTGAAAACAGCAGGTCTGGGACAGGTAGCATGTCTGGTGAACAGGTCAGGGTTCCATAGCCGCAGGCAGATCAGTTGAAACTGTAGCAGCAGCACTACCAGGTGGACTGGGGACAGCAAGGTGTCATCAGGCCAGGTAGTCCTGAGGCATGGTCCTAGGGCTCAGGTCCTCCGAGAGAGAGAAATAAAGAAAGATAGAAAGAAAAAGTGCGAAAAAGAGAGAGAGAATTAGACAGAGCATACTTAAATTCACACAGGACACTGGATAAGACAGGAGAAATACTCCAGATATAACAGACTGACCCTCACCCCCCGACACATAAACTATTGCAGCATAAATACTGGAGGCTGAGAGAGGAGGGATCGGGAGACACTGTGGTCCCGTCTGACGATACCCCCAGACAGGGCCAAACAGGCAGGATATGACCCCACCCACTTTGCCAAAGCACAGCCCCCACACCACTAGAGGGATATGTCCAACCACCAACTTACCATCCTGAGACAAGGCCGAGTACAGCCCACGAAGATCTCCCCTACGACACAACCCGGGGGGGGCGACAACACGGACAGGAAGATCACGTCAGTAACTCAACCCACTCAAGTGACGCAACCCGCCTAGGGATGGCATGGAAGAGCACCAGTAAACCAGTGACTCAGCCCCTGTAATAAGGTTTGAGGCAGAGAATCCATGTGGAGAGAGGGGAACCGGCCAGGCAGAGACAGCAAGGGCGGTTCGTTGCTCCAGTGCCTGTCCGTTCACCTTCATACTCCTGGGCCAGACTACACTCAATCATAGGACCTACTGAAGAGATGAGTCTTCAATAAAGACTTAAAGGTTGAGACCGAGTCTGCGTCTCTCACATGGATAGGCAGACCATTCCATAAAAATGTAGCTCTATAGAATAAAGCCCTGCCTCCAGCTGTTTGCTTAGAATTTCTATGGAGAAAAAGGAGGCCTGTGTCTTGTGACCATAGCGTACGTGTAGGTATGTACGGCAGGACCAAATCGGAAAGATAGGAAGGAGCAAGCCCATGTATTGCTTTGTAGGTTAGCAGTAAAACCTTGAAATCAGCCATTTAAGAGGAAGCCAGTGTAGGGAGGCTAGCACTGGAGTAATATGATCAAATGTTTTGCTTCTAGTCAAGATTCTAGCAGCCGTGTTTAGCACTAACTGAAGTTTATTTAGTGCTTTATCCGGGTAGCCGGAAAGTAGAGCATTGCACTAGTCTAACCTAGAAGTGGCAAAGGCATGGATACATTTTTCTGCATCATTTTTGGACAGAAAGTTTATGATTTTTGCAATGTTACGTAGATGTAAAAAAGCTATCCTTGAAACAGTCTTGATATGTTCGTCAAAAGAGAGATCAGGGTACAGAGTAACGCCGAGGTCCTTCACAGTTTTATTTGAGACGACTGTACAACCATCAAGATTAATTGTCAGACTCAACAGAAGATCTCTTTGTTTCTTGGGACCTAGAACAAGCATCTCTGTTTTGTCCGAGTTTAAAAGTAGAACATTTGCCGCCATCCACTTCCTTATGTCTGAAACACAGGCTTCCAGAGAAGGTAATTTTGGGGCTTCACCAAGTTTCATCAAAATGTACAGCTGTGTGTCGTCCACATAGCAGTGAAAGTTAACATTATGTTTCCGAATGACATCACCAAGAAGTAAAATGTATAGTGAAAACAATAGTGGTCCTAAAACGGAGCCTTGAGGAACATCGACATTTACAGTTGATTTGTCGGAGGACAAACCATCCACAGAGACAAACTGATATCTTTCCGAAAGATAAGATCTAAACTAGGCCAGAACTTGTCCGTGTAGACCAATTAGGTTTTCCAATCTCTCCAAAAGAATGTGGTGATCGATGGTATCAAAAGCAGCACTAAGGTCTAGGAGCATGAGGACAGATTCAAAGCCTCGGTTTAACGCCATTAAAAGGTACTTTACCACCTTCACAAGTGCAGTCTCAGTGCTATGATGGGGTCTAAACCAGACTGAAGTGTTTCATATACATTGTTTGTCTTCAGGAAGGCAGTGAATTGCTGCGCAACAGCTTTTTCTAACATCTAACAAGCTAGATGCCCTTAATCTCATACAAATTATCAAGGAACCTACCAGGTACAACCCTACATCCGTAACCATATCATCCTGACAAACTTGACCTCTAAATACAACTCTGCTGTCTTCAACCAGGATCTCGGCGATCACTGCCTCATTGCCTGCGTGTCTTCAACCAGGATCTCAGCGATCACTGCCTCATTGTATCCTGCCTTCCAGGATACAGGCCCGGGTATCCTGGAAGGATATTGACCTCATCCCATCAGTAGACAATGCCTGGTTGCTCTTTAAAAGTGGTTTCCACACCATTTTAAATAAGCATGCCCCATTCAAAAAAATGTAGAACTAAGAACAGATATAGCCTTTGGTTCACCCCAGACTTGACTGCCCTTAACCAGCACAAAAACATCCTCTGGCATTCTGCAGTAGCATCGAATAGCGCACGCGATATGCAACTTTTCAGGGAAGTCAGGAACCAATATACTCAGTCAGTTAGGAAAGCTAAGGATAGCTTTTTCAACAAAAATGTGCATCCTGTAGCAGTAATTCCAAAAAGCTTTGGGACACTAAAGTCCATGGAGAATAAGAGCACCTCCTCCCAGCTGCCCACTGCACTGAGGATAGGAAACACTGTCACCACCGATAAATCTACGATAATCTATAATTTCAATAAGTGTTTTTCTACGGCTGGCCATTCTTTCCACCTGGCTACCCCTACCCCGGCAACCAGCTCAGCACCCCCTTCAGAAACAAGGTCCTAAACGATATCATAACCGCCATCAATAAAAGACAGTACTGTGCAGCCGTCTTCATCGACCTGGCCAAGGCTTTTGACTCTTGTCAATCACCGTATTTTTATCGGCAGACTCAATAGCCTTGGTTTCTCAAATGACTGCCTCGCCTGGTTCACCAACTACTTTGCTGACAGAGTTCAGTGTGTCAAATCGGAGGGCCTGTTGTCCGGACCTCTGGCAGTCTCTGTGGGGGTGCCACAGGGTTCAATTCTCGGGCCAACTCTTTTCTCTGTATATATCAATGATGTCACTCTTGGTGCTAGTGATTCTCTGATCCACCTCTACGCAGACGCCACCATTCTGTATACATCTAGCCCTTCTTTGGACACTGTGCTAACAAACCTCCAAACGAGTTTCAATGCCATACAACACTCCTTCCATGGCCTCCAACTGTTTTTAAATGCTAGTAAAACTAAATGCATGCTCTTCAACCGATTGCTGATCGCACCCGCCCGCCCGACTAGCATCACTACTCTGGACGGTTCTGACTTAGAATGTTTTATTTAAAAAATATATATTTCACCTTTGTTAAACCAGGTAGGCCAGTTGAGAACAAGTTCTCATTTACAACAGCGACCTGAATATGTGGACAACTACAAGTACCTAGGTGTCTGGTTAGACTGTAAACTTTCCTTCCAGACACACATTAAGCATCTCCAATCCAAAATTAAATCTAGAATCGGCTTCCTATTTCGCAACAAAGCCTCCTTCACTCATGCTGCCAAACATACCCTCGTAAAACTGACTTTCCTACCGATCCTTGACTTCGGCGATGTCATTTAAAAAATAGCCTCCAACACTCTACTCAGCAAACTGGATGTAGTCTATCACAGCGCTATCCATTTGTCACCAATGCCCCATTAACTACCCACCACTGCGATCTGTGTGCTCTGTTGGCTGGCCCTCACTACATATTTGTCGCCAAACCCACTGGCTCCAGGTCATCTATAAGTCTTTGCTAGGTAAAGTCCCGCCTTATCTCAGCTCACAGGTCACCATAGCAACACCCACCCGAAGCACACGCTCCAACAGGTATCTTTCATTGGTCATCCCCAAAGCCAACACTTCCATTGGCTGCCTTTCCTTCCAGTTCTCTGCTGCCGATGACTGGAACGAATTGCAAAAATCACTGAAGCTGGAGTCTTATATCTCCCTCTCTAACTCATCAGCTGTCAGAGCAGCTTAATGATCACTGTGCCTGTTCACAGCCAATCTATAAATAGCACACCCAACTACCTCATCCCCATATTGTTATTTATCTTCTTGCTCTTTTGCACCGCAGTATCTCTATTTGCACATCATCATCAGCACATCTATCACTCCAGTGTTAATGCTAAATTGTAATTATTTCGCCTCTACGGCCTATTTATTGCCTTACCTCCCTACACTTCTACATTTGCACACACTGTACATAGATTTTTCTATTGTGTTATTGACTGTTCATTTGTTTATATGTAACTCTGTGTTGTTGTTTTTGACGCACTGCTTTGCTTTCTTGGCCAGGTCGCAGTTGTAAATGATAACTTGTTCTCAACTGGCCTACCTGGTTAAATAAAGGTGAAATATTAACTTGTTCACCTGTTCAGCAAGTGTTCTGTTGTACTTTTTGAAATATTAGTGCAAGATGGTCTGTGTAGATGCTGGTCTGCTTCTGAAATTATATAGACATTGTAGTGCTTTGTAAATCCCATCTAGAAAAGGTATGATGACTCCAGGATATTTTACACACATTGATAAAGTCATAGTAGATCACAAAGAGAAAAAAAAAACACAAGGCCTGTCATGTCTACTAAGAACTCAATGACCAGAGACTAGAGACAGTATGATGGGGGGTCAATGACCAGAGACTAGAGACAGTATGATGTGGGGTCAATGACCAGAGACTAGAGACAGTATGATGTGGGGTCAATGACCAGAGACTAGAGACAGTATGATGTGGGGTCAATGACCAGAGACTAGAGACAGTATGATGTGGGGTCAATGACCAGAGACTAGA
>QNTS01005552.1:25146-43112 GCA_003317085.1 Hucho hucho
CTCTCTCTATCTGAATCCATCTCTTAGCCTATCTTACCCAACATTAATGCTGTAAGATAACCACCACTCCATATGTAATCTGGCCTGTGTTTACGCTACGTTTCTCCCTGCTGTTTGCTTGTGTACTCTCCCTGTCACCACATCGCTCAGCAACTGTTAGCGGCTAGCGCCATGTGCGAGTTCACAAATCACGTCACCTCTGCAACGGGAGACGGTGACACTGACACTTTCAGGAAGCACCCTGGGTGTGGGGGATTTACGGCAGTGGGGCCCCGGGAAGCCCTGAATGCAGAGAATGACCCCATTAAGAGGTGACTGGCATCCCTCCTATCCCTCCTTGTAGAGAGGACAACAAGTGGCGGTTAGCACTAGTCGATAAATCAGAAAGAGATTTATCTGAGAGAGAGAGAGAGAGAGAGAGAGAGAGAGAGAGAGAGAGAGAGAGAGAGAGAGAGAGAGAGAGAGAGAGAGAGAGAGAGAGAGAGAGAGAGAGAGAGAGAGAGAGAGAGAGAGAGAGAGAGAGAGAGAGAGAGAGAGAGAGAGAGAGAGAGCAACAATAACACATACCCATGCTAAAAGACTAAGGCTTTTTAATAGAAACCCCAAGTCACCCCTCCCCCTTTCTCTGTCCCTGGTAATCTTTGTTCTCTCTGTCCACTTCAAGACACCCAAGGAATAGAATGAGCTAGAGAAGGAGGGAGAGAGTTAGTGCCCGGCAGTCCAGTGGTGGTCACCCTGCCAAGTACTGACTGAGAGTCGTAGGAGAGGGACGTGCACTGACAGGATGCCTCTCGGCCCTCGCAGCACTTGGTACTGTAGGGGCGGGCAGCTGAGGTCTTTGGGTGGGGTGGGTGAGCGGCTGGCCCGGGCGGCTGCAGGGCCCTTCAAGCCCCTCTTAACCGACGTTCAGGGCACCTGACGCTGGGTAAACTTACACATGCCTGGGGCTTTCTGGACGTAGATGGACGTGCTGTGTGTTTGTGACCCCGAGTGTGTTCTGACCTCACAGCAACGGGTATGGCACACTGCCCCTATGTCCCCCATCACTTCCAAATCAATATTTCTAGTACCCAAGCACCTGACCAAGGACCTGCTGGCATTAGTTACCGTAGAAAACACCTGGGTTCAATTGCAATTTGAAATCTTTCAAATACTCTTAGCATTTGCTTTAGGTCCATATGGGCGGGATCTGCACCAGTCAAGCTCAATCGAGAACAGATAATGCATTTTAAATGATTTTATATATTGTTTGGACCCAGGTCTGATGTAAAGTTTCAGGGTGTTGGTGGTGATTTGAGATATTGTCATGGTGATTTGAGATATTGTCATGGGCAACACTTCACGCCCAAGGTGTGGCTAGTGTGATGTTAAACTGTGGGCGTAATGACGTTGATGAAATCATACAGTAATTACAACAATATTTGGACAGTTAAATAACATTATATTGCTAACATCTGCAGGGACATGAAAGGAAGATCATAGTATTGTCTGTGGCGTGTTTTTGTTAGCTGGAGCACAAACAACACAATGTCGTGTCCCAGTTAACACATTGATCTCAAAATGAAATAAAAACATGACACTCAAGCTGGTCTCTTAAACTCTAAGGATTTGTGCACACGCATGCTGAAACACATGCACACAAATGGCAATTAAACGCCTGTGCTCAGGAGCACACTCACAGGTCATATTGAACCCGCCTTGACAAGGCTGTTCATTTCTCTAGGAGCGTGGATGAATTCCAGGGCGCTCTTTTTTTTATCATCCCTGCTTTCCTCCTGCTTTCCTCCTGCTTTCCTCCTTGCCTCTAAAATGTCCAGCTGTTCCAAGTGGAGACAGCTGCGTATGGAGTGGAACCAATCAGCTGTCAGAGGAGAGAGAGGGGTGACGGAGAGGTGGGGGATGAGGGTTTAGGGGGTGAGTGGGGCAAGAGGGGGATGTGGTCCCAGGGAGAGGCCTCTGGCTCTGTCCCCCTCTCTGAGGTAGTGGTGGGGGGAGGGAGAGGGTGGTGTGTTGGAGCAAGGGAGGGTGGAGGTCTAAAATGCTGACAGACAGCAGTTTTGGGGCCAAGGAGAGGTGGGCCTGGGCTGTCAGCTGTCCTTGTGCGTCCAGCCAGTCCCTCTCGTCCCTCTCACTAGATCGTTGAGTTGGGCAGCAGGGTCCCTGGTGCTGGGATAAAACGGTCTAAAGACACTGTCTGTCTCTCTCTCTATGTGTGTGTGTCTCTGTCTCTCTCTCTCTCTGTGTGTGTGTGTGTGTGTGTGTGTGTGTGTGTGTGTGTGTGTGTGTGTGTGTGTGTGTGTGTGTGTGTGTGTGTGTGTGTGTGTGTGTGTGTGTGTGTGTGAGAAAAAATGTCAAGACAGACAGATCACCTTTTTGGACTGAGCTAAGTAATTCAAAGAAAACATATCAAACAAAGTAACGGAGGTAAAAAAGCACTGCATCAAGTGAATGACTTTTCAATGGATGTGCCTGTTCATTTGTCTGTGATATGCCATTAGCTTTCCCATTGTTTTAATATTGTGATGCCTGGAGCAACAACAACAGAAATACTAAACATATTAATGTGAAATGAAAATAAAGTGAACATGAACATGCTAATTGAATGGTCTTTCTTTTGCCCTTCCAATTCCAAATGTAATGTCTGGCTTCTCGCTCCCTCTGGTGGCGCTTTACTAAAATCACATTCAAATCACTGTAAAACTTCAATAGACTGATTCTAATGACCAATCAACAATACAATCATGGTTTATCAGGTGCAGTCTTCATTGTTCAAACTGTATTAAGTTATCATGCAGATATAACATGGTTAACAGATCCATGGCTCTGCGTGGTAGTCTAGGTTAGTCTGAATACAGTTGACGTTGAAATAGACTGACTGGTGCGCAGGTTTATTTCTTTTATTTCACCTTTATTTAACCAGGTAGGCCAGTTGAGAACAAGTTCTCATTTACAACTGCGACCTGGCCAAGATAAAGCACAGCAGTTCGACACATACAACAACACAGAGTTACACATGGAATAAACAAAACATACAGTCAATAATACAGTAGAAAAAGAAAACAAAAAGTCTATATACAGTGAGTGCAAATGAGGTAAGATAAGGGAGGTAATGCAATAAATAGGCCAAGGTGGCGAAGTAATTACAATATAGCAATTAAACACTGGAATGGTAGATGTACAGAAGAAGAATGTGCAAATAGAGATACTGGGGTGCAAAGGAGCAAGATAAATAAATAAATACAGTATGGGGATGAGGTAGTTGGATGGGCTATTTACAGATGGGCTATGTACAGGTAAACGTTGAGCACGAAATCAATTCTCATGTTAAGGAGGAATTTAGGTCTATGGATTACGTTATCTTGGTTTTTGAGTAAAGAAAATACTTGCGAAATGTGTCTGCTTATTCAAAAAGTTGTGTTAGTTATTAACATAGGAAACACAGCAAATGGGTATCACTTTGAATTATTGTTCAGATGTGAATTTACATATGCATTCATGTTGAATAGACTAATGAACTTTGAATCACTTAGAGACTACCTTGGACATCTCGTCGACCTCTGCACGCAAAGCCAGTGCGATCACCGTGCTGCGCATGTGCAGTGTTAAGCAAGTACCTTTCTATTCAAGAAATGTAGGCTACAGCCAGCTGGTAGTTACCACAGCCACAATTATGGCTATACCTCGCCTATTTCTACAATGTATCTTCTTAAAATCTGATGTTAAACCTAACCTTTAATTAAGACCAAAAATACCAAAATACTATTTTTACGATAGGCCAATAGCCAATTTGACTTTGTGGCTGTGGTAACGCGCCTCGATACCTCAGAACAACAAGAACAGTAATTATTGTTCACTCACTGGCATAGGGGCATGTGTGCATAGTAACTGATTGATTCTTGAAGAACATTTTAAAAGTATTACTCTTGTCATCCCAATAACTGGTAGGTCTACTTTACTGACTCATAACAATTGGCCACTTAACGAGCGCATACGAGGAAGAACTATGAGTTTGAAAGATAGTTAATCATTACTGTTTATTTTCAGAAACGTATACTGTTTTAGCCTAAACAGGTCAGTATTGCTCCACTTTACAGATAGCCGGTGGGTTTATTTGAAAGGGCATGGGGCGCTTTCCATGGTGCTGAATGGCTGTTAAAACGCAGTGTTCCTTTGAAAGTGTTTCATAATTCCTACAAGCAGCCTGCGAAATGTTGTCCAGCAGCGCTCAAAACTTCGCTTTTCTTCTCGCTCACCGCACTCGCTCGAAAGGTGGAGTTTGTTAGTGCGTTGCTTGAGAACCCCGGCTGCCTGTGGCTGTTGGAAAAGGCTGCAGAAATCCCAGTCTCATCATTGGCAAGGCAGAAGCAGGAGGGATCGGAACAAGAACAAGAACGCAAGTCACCTGTGTTTCAGGAGGTAGCAGTGTGTGGGTTTTGCTCTACAGAGAGAAGACGCAATTCGAACCGTTCACTCATTGTATTGTGACATGAGAAAAGTGTCGCTAGCCATGATTTCAACGTGCAGGTGAAACCGGAGAGGATTTGTTTTATTTCAGCACAACTTTTGAAACAAAAAACAAGAATTCGACTTGTTTATCGTGCGCGAGCTCTCAAATCGCGTTACTCTCAAACGTCACACTTTCTCAAAAACTATAAACTGTTTGAAGTTTAAAAAAATGTCCCGCAAAAAGGCGGGTAAGGGCAAAAACCCCAACAGCAGCCCGACAACAGGCAGCCCCACCGGCAAACAGAACGGGAAAACTGGGCAGAGCACCACAGGGACGGGGAGCGTGGTGCAGGTGAACGGTATGGTTCATCCGAGCAGACCCTCACTCAGCAACAGCAGGGAGTTTTATGACATCGCATTCAAGGTAAATGCACCTGATCATAGCCCTTATTGTAAACAATAACATTAGGTCACTTTATTATTTTATCTCAGTATATTGCTAGTATGTTAGGCTATTATTATTTAACAACAGGTTGATGGCCTACACATGACCGGTTGATGGCCTACACATGACCGGTTGATAGCCTACACATGACCGGTTGATAGCCTACACATGACCGGTTGATGGTCTACACATGACCGGTTGATGGCCTACACATGACCGGTTGATAGCCTAGTTGATGGCCTACACATGACCGGTTGATGGGCTACAGATAATAAATGTAATGTGTAAATGCGCATCAAGCAAGTAGGCCTAGACCTAGGTTAGCCTACATGTTTGAAAGGACTAATGGGTTGTAAACGTTATGTTGTGTATAACTTTAATCACCACAGTGACCTTTTGCTGTTCACTTTGTCAAGCCTGGGGTGTTTTACAAGACCACAAAACAGTAATTCATCAAACTGAGCTAATGCCTCTGCCACAGCTGTGTCACTAAAGACAATCAATAGCACCTCAGCAACCAATGAAGGTCACATGGGACCAAGAGCCAAAACATCTCATAATGTATTCTCTATTTGGCTGTTTTCTGTGTACTAGTGAAGCCCGTGTAGTCTTAAGGCTAATCAACAGGTTGTGATGGGTATCAATTCATCCTGTCACTGCTTCAAAGTTCTCACTCTCTCTTCCTTACCCCATCTCTCTCTCTCATCTCTCCTTTCTTATCCTTTTCCTCTCCTCTCTCTCAATTTCCCTCTCTCTCTCTCCCTTTCTGTGGCATGCCTAAATGTGTTGCCAAACTCTCTTCCCCCTGGCTGTCCTTCTAGTGATGACTTGTTTTCTGTTTTTCACATATTTCACATATTGGAAATATTGTATTCACTGTATTCCCTGAGTGTCATTTCTCTACTACATATACCTCTGAATGTAGCCTATCTTTTTCCACACAAATATGTCTTTTAGGAAGAGCCAACTCGATAAACAAAAGGAAGCAGTGGTTATTAGGAAGAGACAACTGATTAAACAAAGGGAAGCAGTGGTTATTAGGAAGAGCCAACTGATTAAACAAAGGGAAGCAGTGGTTATTAGGAAGAGCCAACTGATTAAACAAAGGGAAGCAGTGTTTATTAGGAAGAGCCAACTGATTAAACAAAGGGAAGCAGTGGTTATTAGGAAGAGCCAACATGGTTTCTTACCAATCTCTATCCTGTTGATGAGTCACTGTTAGTTAGGCTGTCTGAATGGCAGTCTACTTCTCTGATATACTCCTGTTGCTCCATTAAGAGTGAGGATATACTAAACCAAAATATACATGCAATATGTAAAGTGTTGGTCTCATGTTTCATGAGCTGAAATAAAAGATCCCTCTTTTTGAGCTTTTCACCTTTGCCAAGATAATCCGTCCACCTGACTGTTGTGGTAAGCTGATTAAACAGCGTGTTCATTACACAGTTGCACCTTGTGCTGGGGACAATGTTAGGTCAACGTTGTGAACATTGTCCCATGGTGGCGGTGGGGTTATGGTATGGACAGGCATAAACTACAGACAACAAGCACAATTGCATTTTATCGATGGCAATTTGAATGCACAGAGATACAGTGACGAGACCCTGAGGCCCATTGTTGTACCATTCATCCGCCGCCATCACCTCATGTTTCAGCTTGATAATGCATGGCCCCTTGTTTGAAGGATCTGCACACAATTCCTGGAAGACTGAAACTGTCCCAGTTCTTCCATGGCCTGCATACTCACAGACATGTCACCCATTGAGCATGTTTGGGATGCTCTGGATCAATGTGTACGACAGCGTGTTTCAGTTCCTGCCAATATCCAGCAATTTTGCACAGCCATTGAAGAGGAGTGGGACAACATTCAACAGGCCACAATCAACAGCCTGATCAACTCTATGCGAAGGAGAAGTGTCGCTCTGCATGAGGCAAATGGTGGTCACACCAGATACTGACTGGTTTTCTGATCCATGCCCCTACCTTTTTTTAAGGTATTTGTGACCAACAGATGCATATCTGTATTCCCAGTCATGTGAAATTCATAGATTAGGGCCTAATGAAATGTATTTCAATTGACTGATTTCCTTATATGAACTGTAACTCATTAAAATCGTTGAAATTGTTGCGTTAATATTTTTGTTCAGTTTTAAGGGAGCATGCAATTGGCATGCTGACTGTTGGAATGTCCAATTGGCCTCACAACCACACAACCCTTCAAAGTTTTAGTCAGGTAGAAATGTGGCAGCTCTTGAAAAGGATAGGCCTAGAGCAACAACCCAACCCCTGGAGAGTGTTGCACATTTACAAAATGCGGAGGCTGTCATTCAATTTGGCACCCTGAAGACTATTACCCAGAAATACTTGCATAGTGGAGCTCATTTGTAGCATTTCAAACATTGCTCACCTCAGTTGAGCTCACAAGCATTATGCTAACTTTAGGCTGTTAAATACATCATTCAAGCCCAAAACCGGGAGAGCCTTAAAGGATCACTTCACTTAAACTATATTTAGATATTTTGTTCATTATTCCACTGTTAATATGTTCCCAAAACAATGTGCATGTCACAAGATAGTTTTGCTCTGTACTGAAAGTGCTCTATGATGAAGATGCGTTCAGTTTTTGAGTGAAATATCAGAATATCAGAAACATCCTCTCACTGTCAACTGCGTTTACTTAACATGTGTAAATATTTGTATGAACATAACAAGATTCAACAACTGAGACAAACTGAACAAGTTCCACAGACATGTGACTAACAGAAATGGGACAATGTGTCCCTGAACAAAGGGGTGGTCAAAATCAAAAGTAACAGTCAGTATCTGGTGTGGCCACCAGCTGCATTAAGTACTGCAGTGCATCTCCTCCTCATGGACTGCACCAGATTTGCCAGTTCTTGCTGTGAGATGTTAACCCACTCTTCCACCAAGGTACCTGCAAGTTCCCGGACATTTCTGGGGGGAATGGACCTAGCCCTCACCCTCCGATCCAACAGGTCCCAGACGTGCTCAATGGGATTGAGATCCAGGCTCTTCACTGGCCATGGCAGAACACTGACATTCCTGTCTTGCAGGAAATCACGCACAGAACGAGCAGTATGGCTGGTGGCATTGTCATGCTGGAGGGTCATGTCAGGATGAGCCTGCAAGAAGGGTACCACATGAGGGAGGAGGATGTCTTCCCTGTAACGCACAGCGTTGAGATTGCCTGCAATGACAACAAGCTCAGTCCGATGATGCTGTGACACACCGCCCCAGACCATGACGGACCCTCCCCCTCCAAATCGATCCCGCTCCAGAGTACAGGCCTCGGTGTAACGCTCATTCCTTCGACGATAAACGTGAATCCGACCATCACGCCCATAGGCGACGTTGTTACCAGTGGTCTGGTGAGGACCTGCCTTACAACAGGCCTACAAGCCCTCAGTCCAGCCTCTCTCAGCCTATTGCGGACAGTGTGAGCACAGATGGAGGGATTGTGCGTTCCTGGTGTAACTCTTGTTGTTGCCATCCTGTACCTGTGCAGCGCATAGCCTGGGAGATGATTAACACAGGAAAAACAGGGTACTTCACTTCCTGCTCTATTGACTCTGCCTGGGTCTGTTAAAATACTGATGTTTAAGAGGGAGACGGAGAGGATTAAAGAAAAGAGGAGGAGATGAGAGATGAAGAGAGAAGAGGGCTAGATAAGGATAAGAGAGGATGTGGGAACAGGAGAGAAGATTAGAGGAATGAAGATGCCACTGGGATTTTATCAACCTGACCTGACCTGGCTAGATCTCTACTGCATCTCTCCCTCCATCACACCTCCACCATCCATCCTTCCCTCCTCCCCTCCTGGGATGACATGATAATACTTCAGACTGAGGCCCAGGGCCCCTGTGGTCCCCCAGCTAACCTGATTACACTAAACACATCAACTCTACAACGTCATCAGGCCCCTGAAAGAGAGGAATGTGTGCAGCAGGACCCTCACTCATGCACACACACATGCACGCACACTCACAGAACTCAGTATTGCTATCTGGCCAAAATTAAGAGGAGAACCTAATTTCCAGATGCCTGGTCACACTCTCATCTCTACTGGCCAAACACCAACATGTCGAGACATAGAACTTTAATCCAGTTATGATAATCAAGGTATAATGAGAATCTGATAATGATGCTGAACAAAACAAATTACCAGATGTGCAATAAAGTCTAGGTGACTTCCTTATGGCCACTTGTGTTCCTGATGTCTACCTGTGTTATTATGTGACTTTGGGTTGGTCTCTTAAGTGAATGGAGTTATAATGTTTGTCTGGCTAGAGGTCTGATATCTCTTGTATTGAACATAGCCATTATGTACAGCAGTGATTCTTAACCTGGAGTATGGCTGGAACAACGCGGCTGGAACAACGCGGCTGGAACAACGCGGCTGGAACAACGCGGCTGGAACACTCCAATATGTTGGGATCAGGGATGTTATGCTGAAAGACTTTTGGACTGTTTTGTCTCTCTGGAGATGTGCTCTGGAACCTGTCATGTTCAGTTTGATCTTTTTACACTGAGACAAAGGGAATGTTCACTTACTGTTTGACCTTCCTTTGTGCAGCTGTGTGGGATGTGTGTAAAAACCCCTTTCATTCAGTTTGTCCCTCTTGCTGTAATGTAGGTGATGCTGGTGGGAGACTCCGGGGTGGGGAAGACCTGTCTGCTGGTGCGCTTCAAAGACGGAGCCTTCCTGGCAGGAAGCTTCATCTCTACTGTGGGCATCGACTTCAGGGTGAGTGGGGATGGATAATACATGGACACACACACACATTTCTATAAAAAGGGTAACATTCAATCAATGTCCTTCATACCTCATATTTGTATATAAAATGAGTCCATTCCTGGCTGAGCTTTTTAATAGATTCTTTCCAGAACAGACCTTTTCCTGTGTCTTTAAGCCCTCCGGCTGGAAGTGTTTCCTCTGTGGATACCAGTCTCTCTGGAAGACATATCGATTCTTAAATTAGTTTGACATGCTTTTATTTAGGAACCCTCCCCTGCTGACGGTCATCTGCTCTCCTGTGCCAAATTCACGGCCCACCTTGGGCAGAGAGAAATGCATCTAGGAATGAGACTGGGTTCTGGAATTTAATTTCCAATGAGTCTGGGGGGGGGGGGTTGTTTGTGTGTGTGTCAGTGGAGGCTGCTGAGGGGAGGACGGCTCATAAAAATGGCTGGAATGGAGCGATGTGTTTAAAGTATTTGATACCATTCCACCTATACCGTTCCAGCCATCACCACACCACGTGTGTGATGTTCCTGGTTGGTTTCTCCTTCATTGTATTTATGTATTGCTTCTTGATGTAATACTACTGCGCTGCTTTTGTTCATCTCTTTTCAGTACGTTTAACTGCAGACTATAGACTCAAGGCTAGTGCAAGCTAAAGCCCTTAATGCCTTTCCTTTAGTGTGGTCACACAAATGCTCTAGCATTATCTGACTAGCCACAGCGGCTCTGGACTCCTAACATAAAGGCTTACTGCCTGGTCTGCTCATGTCATATTGATAGATTA
Source organism: Hucho hucho (assembly GCA_003317085.1). NCBI lineage: Eukaryota > Metazoa > Chordata > Actinopteri > Salmoniformes > Salmonidae > Hucho > Hucho hucho. The sequence goes on from QNTS01005552.1 coordinate 35,584, forward strand.
TTTAATTGTGTTGCTGCGCTGGGAGACCTGAATGATCACAGTTTCACCCTCAAGGTTCTCCCTGTCTCTCCTCTGCATGGCCTCTTGGTAAACCGTTCCTCTACTGGATCTCATCCAGCTTGTAAAACCTTTGTGATTCACACCATAAAACCTTCCCATTCGATCCTATTAAATAAATGATATTTCATTGCCATTATATTTCAAATTCTTTATTATTAATTAGTCATTATTGCCCTCAAGGTTCTCCCTGGCTCCCCTCTGCATGGCCTCTTGTTACAGTACAACAGTTCCTCTACAGCAGGGATCGTCAACTAGATTCAGCTGCGGGACAATTATTTTTCTTGAGCGGATGGTCAGGGGGCCGGAACATAATTACAAATAATTTATAGACTGCAAATTGACAGCAGGAAGCCCAAACAGATATAATATTTGACTAAAACATAATAATTTCAAACTTTGCTTACATTTGTATATGATCCAGTTGTCTCCTATTATATGTGGGAATACTTGGGAACACATTTCTTACATTTAAATCACTTGGAGCTTATTTCCTAGTGTTTTTTACAGTCTGCTATGTCCGCCAGTTGGGGAACCCTGCTTTACAGGATCTCATCCAGCATGTAATACCTTTGCGATTCACACCAAAGAAATAGAATGAATAGAACTGATATTCAAGTAATTATATTTCTATCTTTCACTATTTCTCATAAAATCGGCACAGTTGTGGGTTTGTTCATTCCCATACTGCATGAACCTTGATATAGAAGGCATAGAACATTCATATCTACTGGGCCACACAATTTCTGCACCACTAGTGGTATTCTATATGTCATTTCATGCTGTAGAAACCATTCCCTCTGGCCTTATTAGTGCTTTCTCCATATACTATCATAATGCGTTGCAGGACTTGCTAAATACAATCCGCAACTTATGCATCAGCCTTTATGAATGCTTGAAGTATGGGATGGATGTGTGTCTTCGGTCTAAGTATGTGTGTATATGCATGAGAGAGAGAGAAGGGTATAAAATCTATCATTATCAGTAAATGATGGAAGGGTTTGCTGTGGCAGAAGGCCGTCCACGGGGGGGGGGGGGCTCTGGTCAAAGGTAGGGCTCTATGTAGGGTGGTGCTCTATTAAGGGTGGTGCTCTATGTAGGGTGGTGCTCTATGAGGGGTATTGGGTGCCATGTCGGACACAGACCAGGAGATTGCTCTGTGCTTGATTGCTCTGGCCTCTGGAGTGCTTGGATCATGACCCCCGTAAATGATTTCTCAGCCTCCCATCAGCAGGTCATGGACAGGTGTGTGTCTGGTCCCTTAGTGTGTGTGGGCGTAAATTACTTTAGACTTCTGCTATTGAAATGTTTTCAGTTGAGCTCCCAGAGACCTGGTGAAATGGACTTATGACGCTTTCTTTATCTCAATGGCGTTCATAGCAATTTGCATTGTGTATCAGATAGCTTTTCATGGAGGGATATGTCTCCTTTTGTATCATAAAAACACACACACACATGTAGACAGACGCATGCAGACAAACACACATGCACAAACATGCATGCACGCACACACACAGACACTAATCTGTCATTTTAATGAAACATACTGGTGGAAAGACTTTCCTATGTAACAGTAACTTTTAAATAGACCAGGAAGACACAGCTGTACATTGCACTAGTTCAACCACAACCACATACTGACCCAAATCTGTAAACCGTGTATTACATGTCTGTGAATCTGAGAGCAGCAAATAGGTGTAAGCAATTAGAAGATTGGTGCTGGCTACTCTTCATGGTCTGTACCCACACTGGACCCTGCAGGGTATGATTTCCCACCACTTGTCTTGACACTTGAAAGGTAGATGTAGCATGTTGTATAGGGCTGACTGAGGTGGGATGTTTTATAGGAGGTGGAACTAACACCAACATCAAATGCTTTTCCATTATTATGAATTGCTTTTTTTCATCAATAAATATTATTATTATTCAACTCCTGTGCTGTCTCCTAACTTCATTTGTTCGTTGGGTGGAACTATGTTCTTCCTCATAGCTCGGGTTGTTTCTGGACAGGGATAACATGTCTCATCAAGGTGTAGCTGTAGACACTGGGGGTTTTAGTTGATCACACAGATGTATATTGAACTAGTTGTTCAGCTAGGTGGGTATCAACAACTCTCTCTCTCTCTCCAACTGTATCACCCTCTCCCCCTTCTATATTCCCAATTTTTTCTCTTTCCTACCTCCCTGAGTCTCCCTTTATCCCTCCATTAATTAACTGTTGCCTCTCTAGTGCTCCAGTGTCAGGGCTGGGTTCATGTCCAGGATCGGGGCTCTTTCCTGACCTGATGTATTGGGAAGGATTCTGTTGAGTTTCATTAAGTTAAAGCAGAGATGGGAGACTCATACAGAGCAGTAGTTCTCCTCAGTCTCTGTCTCAGCTGTGGTACAGAGATAAACATTGTCAATGTAGTCAACAGGTGGTTATGCCTAGATGAATAATACCATGTTGAGCAGTTGGCGCTTTGGGTTTAAGCCATTAGCTGTGACTGGAAGGTGTATCTGCCATATTGGTAAACCCAGCCAGCTTCACAGACAGTGACACGTTTATCAAATAAAATGTATCTGATGTGCCGATACAGTTTGTTTGAGCCCATGTAAAAACTGGAGTTAGGTCACTGTGTAGGTGAGTGCTGCTGTGGTTATATAGCACAGATACTGTAGTTGAAACTACACTGAGTGGACAAAACATTAAGAACACCTGCTCTTTCCATGACAGACTGACCAGGTGAAAACTATGGGTGGGGGTGGGGGCTGGTGCAACTCTATTAGAAAGGTGTTCCTAATGTTCGGTATAATCGGTGTGAGCAGAGAGCAAAATGTTGATTAATGTCCAACATTCATTTCAATTTTGGTAAATGTTTGTTGTGATTATGTAAGCTTGTTTCAGCTCCTCTTTTCTTTTAGTTTAGGAACAGGCATACTCTCCCAGGAGGGTTACGTTTTGGTTTGGTTACGTAAGAGCGAGATACACAGTCCTTTCAGAATTAATTCACTGCATCAATCAGTGTTTTTTTAATTCATTCATTTCTTATATAATCTGCATGCTCTGTTATTGAGGAACATACTAAAATCTGTTTTTGACGAGAAAGAGAGAGGCAGTGGCTGCTGCAGCTGTCTGGCACATTTTCAATAGGAAAGACACCATTTCAATAATTGTCGTTCGTATAATTAATTTTCCTTTATGAAATATGTTATCAAACTACTCACGTAACAGCGAATAAAAAGCTGAAGAGGGAGGGAGTGATGGGGGGGGCTCTTCTAGTCTGTGTTTAGTCTCGACTGTGGTTGCTGGAGCAATGTTTTTGCACCGAGGTTAAAACTGGTTTCTGGTTTCAAGGCCTTGTTATTACGAAGAATGTTAGATGCATAATGTGTCCAGATTTTACCGGATTTCAGGCACTTTATGATGCGTCTCCAATTTCCACATGGTTTATTAGTCAGCAGATTGCCATTGTGTGTTTGCATTTGTGCAAGCGAAAGTGCAATATTCCAATGAGAGAAATTGGAGAAAGCTAAGTCATTGTGTATGCATCTGAGGCTCTCCAACCACCTGTCTGTCTGTCTCTCTCTCTCTCTCTGAGTTCGGTTAGTCTGTTGTCTCACCAAAGCACGTCAATCAATCACTTGATGGACAGACTCCGAGTTGGTCCAGATGTGAACAATATGTATTAGACTGTCAGATGCTTCAGTCAGGCTCATCAACCCTGTTACCCACAGATATAAGCAATCAACGTTTCAACCTATCAATATAAATGTGCTGCACGCACACACATATATATACACACACACACATGCTGTTCTCCTCACATTGTGATTGTTCTCATCCATCATTGTCTGAGAGTTGAAACATAGTCAAGTCACTTCAGTTATTCTCCAGATTGCTCATTGGATATTTATATATCTCTTCTGCCTTCATTGCTGAGAATAATACGTGTGAGGAGGAGTGGGACACGGTGTCACTGTTGTTGACTCCCCAAAGACACGGGTGGGGAAATGGAATCATACAGTATCTCATCAACAGCAATAAATCCCATGGCAACTCATTACAGCAGAGTGAAACTATACCGTCTTGCTGAATTTGATCAATTTGGCTTGGTCTAACTGGTATTTGTTCAGTGCAAACCAGGATAGAAATAGCATGTTTTATTTGAAATCCTTTAGAAGTGTTTGATTTAGTTTGTCTGGTATAATAGAGCAAATAAAACAGTCCCATTGGGTAAGCTAAATCAAGCGCACCTAAAATAGTTCAAAGAAAACAACATATTTCAAATGTTCAACCCAGGTCTGCACTCAGTGCACCGAATACTATCAACATTAGCATTTACATGTCTTCAACTTGAGCGAGAGGAGTTGATCATTCCCATGACAACCAATATTCCCATGACAACCATAATGGGTCAAGGAAATGTCCCCATTGGATGCCAACCAACAGCAGTACGTCCTCTTAAAAGGCATTGAGGGAAAGGAAGGATGAGAGCATGAAAAGACACAAAAGAGAGAGGTGAAGAGCAGATTGAATAGAGCAACATCCTGTTTCACTCCTCTTCTCTCTTCTCCTCTCTTTCTTCTCTCTTCCTCCTCTCTTCTTCTCTTTATCTCCTCTTCTCTTCTCCGTCCAAGCCAAATAACAACCTCTTCTGATGGGATCTATGTTTATTACCGATTTTGTTGTTGAGTGTCAGACTCTTTCGCTCTCCCTCCCTCCCCATTTCTTTGTATAATCTACCTCACCTCTTCCCCTGTGTAGAAGTAATCTCTCTCAATCCTACTGCTCTCACTCAAACGTACAAACACTAGTCAGATCCTGTTGGAAACAAAGAGGCAGCTTCTAGCTGCATAAATCTGTCTGTTCCGTCCTTGAGTGACTTCTCCTGGCATTATACAGCTACGTCCCAAATGGCACCCTGTTCCCTATTCAGTGCATTACCTTTCACCAGGGCCCATAGGGATACAGCCTAGATTTATGCCTTTCAGGACGAGACGAATGTTCTGTTTCATCATGTATGAAGTTGGTTGGTTAAAAAGGTATCAGTGGAATTGATGGAAGCTCATGTGGATCTGAGATCAAGCTGGGGTTCTGGGCCCGTATCCAGAGAAAGAGTGCTGATCTAGGAACAGATCCCCTCCTGTCCTTGTAATCATATTCATTATGACCTAAAATGCTAAACTGGTCCTAGAACAGCACTCCTATTCTGAGACGACCCTGGTGGTGTTTCTTGTTATGCATCCGTATAGGCGTTTGATAGTCTTCAGAGACCAGTGTGGCCAGTTGTTAGTGAAACGATCCCAATCACCAAGTCCCATTGATTAGACTATTGATAGCTATGTCCTTGTTCTCATTCAGGTCCTGCTGGGTATGTCAGGAGCTTGACCTCTCTTGTCCTGACACTGTCACCGTATGTCTCCTCAACTGTTGTCATGTCCAGTGTCCTGCGTCACTTGTTATTGTCTCTCCTTGGTTTAGTGGATGAATGTCTTTCTATTGACAGCTGTTATTGTGTCTGTGTCTGTGTCGGTGCCTGCATGCGTGTGCATCACCATCTCTGATTAGAATGCAGGGCCACTGTTGACCTTGGTGGCTGTCATCCCCTCCCCTGATCCCAGCCTGTCTGAGCTTGTGTGTAATAGTTCAGTCTATATCGACATGCGTGGCACTTCTAATGAGCTGTGGTCTGTCTGTGGTGGCCTGGTGACAGGTCATACATTAACATTGTAGTCATTTAGCGGACACTCTCATCCAGAGCCACTTACAGTTAGTGCATTCATCTTAAAATAGCTAGGTGAGACAACCACATCTCACAAAAGTACATTTTTCCTCAATAAAGAAGTTATCAGCAAGTTCCCCATAGGATAACTATTGCCCTCCCTCTCACCCTTGGGTATAGATTACCTGGATCGTGTTCATTAGGGCATACAATGGAAAACGTTTTGTAGTGGGGAAATGAAAACGATTTTCTTATTGGACAAGTCTGGGTAGTCCCTCTCTGTTTCAATCCGTTTACATCTGTTTGGTGCCAAATGAACGGAACCCTGATGGCTGACATCAATGCCATAATCCTCCTGGCATTGGCTCCTCCATCTTGGACAAGGAGGCTAGAAGTGATACGTCTAGCTGCTTGTCCTTAGACTACCCCACCTATAGGTCAATCTATGGCCCTGAGTTGTTCCTGACCACGTGGACCTGACCAGGAACAACTCTGGGCCCTTATAGGTAATGCCTCTGACCTGTTGGCCCTAACACACCCAGAAGAAAAAACACTTACCACAGGGAAACCTTTTTTTTTTGTTATCCGAACAGTTGCAGGCAGTACGGTACTCTAGTGTCAGCTAACAAATACTACGTTAGCGGTCACAAAAATCTTTTAGTGCGTGCAACTGTACATTATATCTGTCAGTGGAGCTTTTCTACATTGGATGTGTCATAGAGAAGCTTTGTCTTAGTGATTGACTGTAGGGCTGGTCTTTTACACTGAGGCAGGTGTCCTGGGGATCTATGAAAAATGGCCGCCCTACAGAAACCAGCCATAGAGATGGATAAAGGGCACACCCGGCTATCTTTGCCATTGATTCTTTCTGCAATCTTTAAGTGAGTTAGGGGTCTCTGTGATCTAGGACACCATGGCCACTCTATAGATGCTAGGTTTTGCAGTGTGTTCTGGATGTCTCAATGTTTGTTACTGTTAGCATTGGCCAGGTCTGATTTAGTAACTTTTTGAGTGAGATACTGACTAACAGATAAAGAAATGGACAGACTGACTGAATTCTGTGAGGATATCTGGTGCCTTCTGTGCAGTTTATAGGATCGGTATATCATGTTCCTGTGGTTCTTGAATGTTGCAATACTTTGCAGAATTGGAACATACTCAAGTATCAGATGTGTTGATTACCAAGTGGCTCCTGCCATAGATCATCAGGGCCCCAGTTCCCCGGCACCTCAGGGCTTCAGAGTACATGAGCAGGATGAGCAGAGGGCCTGCTGTGTAGAATTAATCTCTCCTCCCTCCTTTCTCCCCTTGTTCAGATGAGACAGAACTGAGCTCAGCACATTCTGACAGGGAAGTTACAGCTGGTTAATACATTGGAGTGTATGTTTAGTAGCCATGGGAACCAGACCGGTCTGTGTTCTCATTCTACTCCTTACCAGGTAACAAATCCTTGTCATATGCCAAACATGTATGCTTAGGTTATGTTTTGGTATGTTTAGGATATATTTGTAGGTCATTCTGGTGGAATGAATTGTGACAGGATCTGTGGAATGTTGACTTGTAGGTGAGTGCACTAGGCTAGTGTTTGTGAGAGGTTTTGTTGTGTGTCTGTCTCTATCCCCATGAATATAAAGGCATTGCTTTGCACCTGTTGGCTCAGTCTAAATGTCACACTCACAGTTAGCCTTCCTCTTCCTACTCCTCATCCTCTAATCTCTTACATTCTTTCCTCTTCTCCCGGGTCACTCAATCTATCACCCCCATAAA
>QNTS01005552.1:45488-70018 GCA_003317085.1 Hucho hucho
ACACACACACACACACACACACACACACACACACACACACACACACACACACACACACACACACACCACAGAAGTGTCTTCCTTATTTTCCCATTCACTTTCTAAGGACACAGTACATTCTGACCCAACACAAGACTTAGGTCAGAATGTACCTTATTGATATGCAGTTTGGTGTAAAATAGAAAAACAGTGTTGCCATTTCACCTCGAAGCCGGATGCTTTAAAAATGAGACTTTGGCCTCAGCGGGGTGGGTCAGATATGAGGAGGGAGTGTTTGTCTCTCTCTATCTCTCTCTCTCTCTCTCTCTCTCTCTCTCTCTCTCTCTCTTTCTCTCTCTCTCTCTCTCAATCCTCCTCACTGTCTTTCTGTTTCTCTCCTCCTCCCCTCATCTTTCTTTCCCTACCCCTTCCATCTCCCCATCCCAAAGTGACACTGTCGCTGAGCCTGACCTTCACCCACTGGTCCCCTCGCCTCTCCCTCTCTCTGCACCTGTCCCCAGGCCACATCGTCTGCATGTTAACAGAGAGTGAGAGAGAGAGACCCACCCCCTCTGGCCTCCCTGCTGTATTAACCTTGATCAAAGGGTGATGAGCTGATTGGAGGATTCTTCTACTACACAAGGGCTCTGAACTCCTCTACAGTGTCTCCTTTATCACTGCTTTGTAGTTTAGTGAATGTTTAATGTTTCTCTTTTTCTGCCTTAGTTATCTCGGATTAACCCAGAATTAAAGTCTTGCGTAATTGGTCAGATGCACGATTAACTTCTGGGTGCATACTTGTTAAGAGAAAGGAGGATGGGAACCGGAATGAAGCGCTCCACACTCTCTCTTTGCAAGTTGCAGGCAAGTCAATGGGCCAGATGTCCCCTCCCCTTCCGAAATTCGAAAGATGCTAACACCTGTGAAATTGTGATTTGTCCAAATAACCAGGGACGAAAAACCCAAGAACAAGCAGCATCAGCTCCGGTTATCTCATACATCTCACGTATCATGACAGATCTACTGTACCATTTATGTTTTTGTAGTCTGTCCATTAGCCTTAAGGAGACATAGACCTCTTTGAGAAGATGCTATGCATTAGCTACAACTTGCTATGCATTAGCTACTCAAAAGTGTACACACACACACACACACACACACACACACACACACACACACACACACACACACACACACACACACACACACACACACACACACACACACACACACACACACACACACACACACACACACAACATTATACACCGGCCAAAACCAGACAACACTGGGCCAATTGTGCGCCACCCTATGGGACTCCCAATCACATCCGGTTGTGATACAGCCTAGATTCAAACCAGGGTGTATATAGTGATGCCTCTAGCACTGCGATGCAGTGCCTTAGACCGCTGCGCCACTCGCGAGCCTAAGTGATCCTACATCTGAAGCTAAATGGGCTGTGAAGAAATATTGTGAACCGTCGATTCCTTCTCTCACCCAAGCATGAGTCATAGCAAATATAGAGACATTGGCTTTATACTATACAGTATAATAGGCCTATAGAATAAAAACTGCACATCAAACAAAGACTTTGGCATTCACTGTGTGTATGACTGATTGATTCCCTTCCTTTCTCCCTCGTCATCATCATCAGAACAATGAACTCCGTCTTGGAGTTGACTAGCATCCACTTGAGTCATTACAGAAATACACACACACATCTCAAGGTTGACTGGAGAGAAATGAACAAGCAGCATGTGATTCCCTGTAACTGCAGAGTTAGTCATACAATGTAAAGAACAATACAAATCCCATTGCTCATGCCATTGTTTGTCATCATTCAGGCAATATAGCTTGAGGTCAGAGGTCATAGCATGGTTTTGGGAGACACTCAAAAAGGTGTAATGGGTTTGCACTCAAAATGATGTCGCATAAAGCTCACACCATTATTTGATTAAAAAAAAAAGTGTACTAAGACGTTTTGGCTTTACAGCCTTCAGTGTTTAGGTACAATTTTTTGTAATTTTAAAACAGCATTCGTAAAGAACAACCGATGAGCAGCAGGTGCTTCTAATCAGTGTTGCCACTCATCTGCCAATCAGGGATGTGGCTTCTCTGGTCTACCTGTATTGTTGGGAGACACTGTCCAGGCATCCACTCTTTCTTTATGACCTCAAAATTGGGATAACCTCAAATGACACCCTATCCCTAAGTGCACTATATAAGGGTAGGGTATCTGATCAGAAGTAGTGCACTATATGGCAAATAATGTGTCATTGGAGACCCAGTCTGTGGAGGGGAGGAGGACGTGTATGTGTATGCGTGCAAGTACCCCAGCCTGCGTACCTACATGCATGTGTGGGTGCGAGACTGCTAACGGAAATCACACATGCATCTCAGCTGTAATTCAAGGTGAAAAGTGGAATAAAAAACAACAACAAGAAAACAAAGGCCTGTATCTGAGGAACAAAGAACCACAGCACTAAAGAAATCAGTACCCAACCCACAGATCATCAAAACGGTTAAACTCTTTCTTGTGAGTAGTACTACATTACCTCAGTGTGCATTATACAACACATCACAAAGTCCCTACAAAGGCCATTACATTACACTCAGTGGTCATTTTATTAGGTACACCCAGCTAGTACTGGTTCGAACCCCCCTTTGCTCTAGAACAGCCTGAATTCTTCGGGGCATGGAAACGTTGCTCAATTTCTATCAAGTGGCCTAACGTGCGCCAGGAAAACAATCCCCACCAGGATGGGGCCATGGACTTATGCTGCTCATGCCAAATCCTGACTCTGCATGACGCAACAGGAACTGGGGTTCGTCGGACTAGACAATGTTTTTCCACTCCTCAATTATCCATTGTTGGTGGCCCGCTTCTTGTTTTTAGCTGGTAGGAGTGGAACCCTGTGTGGTTGTCTGCAGCAATAGCCCATCTGTGACAAGGACCAACGAGTTGTGTGTTCTGAGATGCCGTTCTGCACACCACTGTTCAAATCAAAATCAAATCAAATTTATTTATAAAGCCCCCCTTACATCAGCTGATGTCACAGAGTGCTGTACAGAAACCCAGCCTAAAAACACTGTTGTACTGTGCCGTTATTTGTCTGTTTGTGGCCCGTTAGCTTGCACGATTCTTGACATTCTCCTTTGACCTCTCATCAACAAGCTGTTTTCGGCCGCAGGACAGCCGCTGACTGAATGTTTTATGTTTGTCGCACCATTTTCGGGAAACCCTATACAATGTCATACGTGAAAAACCCAGCAGGCCGACTGTTTCTGATATACTGGTACCGGCGCGTCTGGCACCAACGATCATACCCCGCTGAAAGTCGCTTACAGTAGGTCACTCGTTTTGACCATTCTAATGTTAAATCGATTAGTAACTGAATGCCTGTCTGCCTGCTTTATATTGCAAGCCACGGCCACATATCTATCATTCGGAAAGTATTCAGCCCTCCTGATTCTTTCTCTCCACATTTTGTTACGTTACAGCATTACTCTAAAATTGATTGAATTATTTTTTTCCTCATCAATCTACACACAATACCCCCTAATGACAAAGCAAAAACAGATTTTTCAAAAAGTAAAAAATAATGAAATAACACATTTACATAAGTATTTAGACCCTTTACTCAGTACTTTGTTGAAGCACCTTTGGCAGCGCTTACAGCCTTGAGTCAAATCAAATCAAGTGTTATTTGTCACATGCGCCGAATACAACAGGTGTAGACCTTACAGTTGTTGGGTTGTAATTTTCAGAGTAAAAACTCAACGGACACTATGAAAGCTTAAACCAAGTTTGTTCTTCCCAGAGGGTCAATACAGCTGCATTAGACAAAGACATTGTTCACACAAGCACTGATATTTAACCCTTTCTCCTAGGCTGAATCTCCTCCTACACAACCGAATAGCCAATGCATCCCTGTTGCTAGACAGAACCTTAGCGATATCTGTTCTACCTCGTCTAACCTGACCTCTACCCCAAAGTTCTCACTCCTCCCCAACTCAAGGCTGTCATGGTGATTGGTAACCAGACTGTGTCTCTTCTCCTCCCATAGGATCCCTGATGGCTAACTATAACATATCCTGACATAATGTAAATGTTATACATTACTCTCTCTCCCTCAATGACATAAGTATATTTCATATTCTCAGAACTCAACACAGTGAAATGCTTACTTACAAGCCCTTAACCAACAATGCAGTTTTATGAAAATACCTAAGAAAAAGTAAGAGATAAGAATAACAAATGATTAAAGCGCAGCAGTAAATAACAATAGCGGTGCTATATACAGGGGGTACCGGTACAGAGTCAATGTGTCAGTCTTCTTGGGTATGACACTACAACCTGGGAACACCTGTATTTGGGGAGTTTCTCCCATTCTTATCTGCAGATCCTCTCAAGCTCTGTCAGGTTGGATGGAGAGCATTACTGCACAGCTATTTTCAGGTCTCTCCAGAGATGTTCGATCAGGTTCAAGTCCGGGCTCGAGCTAGGCCACTCAAGGACATTTAGAGACTTGTCCCAAAGCCACTCCTGTGTTGTCTTCGCTGTGTGCTTAGCGTCATTGTCCTGTTAGAAGGTGAACCTTCGCCCCAGTCTGAGGTCCTGAGCGCTCTGGATCAGGTTTTTATAAAGGATCTCTCTGTACTTTGCTCCGTTCATCTTTCCCTCGATCCTGACTAGTCTCCCAGTCCCTGCCGCTGAAAAACATCCCCACAGCATGATGCTGCCACCATGCTTCATGGTGCCAGGTGTTCGCCAGACATGACGCTTGGTATTCAGGCCAAAGAGTTCAATCTTGGTTTCATCAGACCAGAGAATCTTGTTTCTCATGGTCTGAGAGTCCTTTAGGTGCCTTTTGTTAAACTTTTGTCTGGCCACTCTACCATAAAGGCCTGATTGGTGGAGTGCTGCAGAGATGGTTGTCCTTCTGGAAGTGTCTCCCATCTCCACAGAGGAACTCTAGAGATCATCTGTCAGAGTGACCATTGGGTCCTAGGTCACCTCCCTGACCAAGGCCCTTCTCCACCGATTGCTCAGTTTGGCCAGGCGACCAGCTTTAGGAAGAGTCTTGGTGGTTCCAAACTTCCATTTAAGAATGACGGAGGCCACTGTGTTCTTGGGGACCTTCAATGCTGAATAATTTTTTTTGGTACCCTTCCCCAGATCTGTGCCTCAAATAAGGCTTTACCGTAACAAAATCTGGAAAAAGTCAAGGGGTATGAATAGTTTACGAAGGCACTACATATATCTATATATGCTAACTGTTTTGTTACTGTGGACAAGTTATATTCTGTTCTTGTATTTGAAAAATGACTGTGGATATGGACTTGTTGAACTGACAGCCTTTGTATGGAAGGAGTCCATGAGAGTTGATATGGTTAGGCTGCTACTTCGTGACCTTTCCAGGGTTGAATTGTATACACAATCAGAATCTTAGGAAGGAATGAATTCAATCTAAATCAGTGCTGTATTGGCATGCACATCATTTACCATGAATGCTATCTCCCAAGAAAATGCCTTTTAAAAGCTGCATTTTCATCTGTCCAGGGTGCTTCACTACGGATTGAACCCCAGTCTTAGAAAGCTCAGGAAGAAACAGCTCCACTGTCTTTCAATTATTCTAAGAGTGGTGTGTCGTGAGTGAGTGAGGTGTGTGGAAAAACTAGAGAGAAAACCAGAGGAGAAAAGAACTGTACTGTAGCTTTCAACATGTGGGAGGATGATAAGAAGCAGGCAGGCAGTGAAGTAGACTGATTAACCATCATGAAAACCAGCCAGGCAGTGAAATAGACGGATTAACCATCATGAAATCCAGCCAGGCAGTGAAATAGACTGATTAACCATCATGAAAACCAGCCAGGCAGTGAAAATCAACTGATTTAACCGAGGCTTACTGAAGTTCCTCTCTGGTTTGATATTTCCGTCATAGAGGAGTTCTTTACTGGCACCGCTGTCAGCTTTCTCACGGGAGGAAGCAAAGCTGGGAGTGTGTGTGTGCCTTTTTAGTTCTATCTATCCCAGCCCGACACCATCCTCCAGCTAGAAGATATTGTGTGTGTGTGCGTGCGTGCCTGTGTTTTCTCTATTATCCTCTCACTTGTTTGAGGGTTTGTGAAATTATAGACCCAGTCTTAATCACTTCACAGAGTGACAGTAATGTTTATTCTTGAGAATTGAATTGGATTTAGATTAGTTAGGGCTTTTATAAGCATGCACGCACACACGCACAATCGGAAAAGAAGAGTCATCTTGAGACAGCTTCTGTTTGTGCTTCACTCAAGACGGGAAGATTAACTTCTATCATCGTCATCATCATTACCATCATCATCACCATCATTATTACCAGCATGACCGTCATCGTCATCATCATCACCATCACCATCATCATTCAGCATAATAGGAAGTAAGTCCTGCTTTTTGTTTTGGAGCGACTTAGCAGCAAGTTTGTCAGAGCTATTCTCTATTGTGGTGCATCAGTCTGAATGGTAATATCACACTGCTACATTCTGGTCCTGTAGAAGATATGGAAATAATACAATATACTGGTGTTACATTGTGCTCCTGTAGAATCAAGAAGATCTTGAACTTCCAGAGGAGATCCTGGAGCTATGACAGCTTCAGTCTTTACAAAGTTCTAGAACAGCAGATTCGTTCACTGTGAAGTTTGTTGCTGAGGTCTTCTGTAATATAAGAGAACTGAGCCACTCAGTAGACCTCTATCTGCTCAATGCTGTGATGTTGTCATGGAAACGTAACCTATTGATACAAAATTGAGGCAGTTTGTGGTTGATATCCACATGGCTGAAAAACAAGTGCAATGTACAGCTCCATCCAATGAACAAATGAAGTTAGGAGTTGAATAATAACATTTTATTGTAAATAAGTGTAACTTTTTGGGCGACCCAACCAAATTCATACAGAAATGTGTGTTATAGATCTGTCATTTTCATTGAAAGCAAGTCTGAGTGGTATATATGTTATATTTGCGCTATTTCTATGCTTCTCGTTCTTACATTTTGTTTTTGTGTCTTTTACTTTCGGTTTTGTACACCAGCTTCAAACAGCTGAAAGTACAACATTTTTTGTAATGGAAAATAATTTCCACAGTGGTTTAGATGGTACAATGATTCTCTACACATAAACTGAAATTAGGTGAACTATTCACGTTTTTGATATTTCTGCATAGTGCAACTTTAAAGCAGCAGCAGCAGCAGAGTATGGTCCCTCCTATCAGAAGCAGCAGAGCATGGTCCCTCCTATCAGAAGCAGCAGAGCATGGTCCCTCCTATCAGAAGCAGCAGAGCATGGTCCCTCCTATCAGAAGCAGCAGAGCATGGTCCCTCCTATCAGAAGCAGCAGAGCATGATCCCTCCTATCAGAAGCAGCAGAGAATGGTCCCTCCTATCAGAAGCAGCAGAGTATGGTCCCTCCTATCAGCAGCAGAGGGCATTACTCTGCAGGAAGTTGTCAGGGTCTGAGTTTTGTGTTAAGTCGAGGGCAACAAAGAAGACAGATCAGCTGGATGATACCAGCCATGATGAACGATATTGTGGCAGAGTTAATAACTTTAGATACCAGCTGAAGTAGAGCGCTCCCCCTAAGTTCAAATCAAATCAAATTTATTTATAAAGCCCCCCTTACATCAGCTGATGTCACAGAGNGCTGTACAGAAACCCAGCCTAAAACCCCAAACAGCAAGCAATGCAGGTGTAAAAGCACGGTGGCTAGGAAAAACTCCCTAGAAAGGCCAAAACCTAGGAAGAAACCTAGAGAGGAACCAGGCTGTGAGGGGTGGCCAGTCCTCTTCTGGCTGTGCCGGGTGCAGATTATAACAGAACATGGACAAGATTTTAAAATGTTCATAAAACAGGCAGAACAGTTGAAACTGGAGAAGCAGCACAGCCAGGTGGACTCGGGACATCAAGGAGTCATCAGGCCAGGTAGGCCTTGAGGAATGGTCCTAATGCTCAGGTCCTCCGAGAGAGAGAGAGAGAGAGAGAGAGAGAGAGAAGAAGAAAAAAAAGAAAGAAAGAGAGAGATAATTAGAGAGAGCATACTTAAATTCGCACAGGACACCAGATAAAATAAATACTCCAGATATAACAGACGGACCCTAACCCCCCGACACAAACTACTGCAGCATAAATACTGGGGGCTGAGAAGTTCCCTCTTCTCGCTGATCAACAATTTGGAGTCACTCATGTCATCATGGAAACATAACCTATTAATACAGAATTGGGTCAGTATGTGGTTGTGGTTTGTACCCATAGCTGCAGCACCCCTTTGATAAATCACAAGAAGAAAATCTAGATAGAAATAAAACATTTGTACACTAGGCCTTTATTGCGCCTGTAGGAGCGTAGAAAAATACTCCCCAACAAAACATTTCCTTAGCACATTTAGGTCTGCTTACCACTATGTTTAGCCAACTGTACTGTACAAAGTTTTTCTACCGGTAGCTTGCAAAGCAAACATGATCAGCTAACAGTACATTGGCAAATGCACCTCTCTGCTGCTTGACAGGCAGAGCCCACAATGGATGGGAATGTAACCTAAACCACTCATACTTGCCAGGTATAATTCACTTGAATTTTATACCACTCAAATATCCAATTAATAGTGGCCGTTATGGAGAGATATCGTGAGGCTCAGTGGAGGCTGCTGAGGGGAGGACTGCTCATAATAATGGCTGGAACGGAGTAAACGGAATGGCATCAAACACATGGAAACCATTGGTGTTTCTCAATCTGCAAACTACCGTGCTCCACACTCTCATGCTCCAAGTGAGCGGCCAGACGGAAGCCACTTCTAAGTAAAAGGCACGACAGCCCGCTTGGAGTTTGCCAAAAGGCACCTAAAGGACTCTCAGGCCATGGGAAACAAGATTCTCTGGTCTGATGAAACCAAGATTGAACTCTTTGGCCTGAATACCAAGCGTCACGTCTGGAGGAATCCTGGCACCATCCCTATGGTGAAGCATGGTGGAGGCAGCATCATGCTGTGGGGATGTTTTTCAGCAGCAGGGACTGGGAAACTAGTCAGGATATGGCTGTGCAGCAACGCTCCCCATCCAACCTGACAGAGCTTGAGAGGATCTGCAGAGATGAATGGGAGAAACTTCCCAAATACAGGTGTGGCAATCTTGTAGCGTCATACCCAAGAAGACTTGAGGCTGTAATCGCTGCCAAAGGTACTTCAACAAAGTACTGAGTAAATGTTCTGAATCCTTATGTAAATGTGATATTTCAGTTTTTTTATTGTACATTTGCAAACATTTCTAAAAACGTGTTTTTACTTTGTCATTATGGGCTATTGTGTGTAGATTGCAGAGGGAAAAAATGATTTAATACATTTTAGAATAAGGCTGTAACGTAACAAAAATTTGGAAAAAGTCATGGGGTCTGAATACTTTCCGAATGCACCCTATTTGATACCATTCCACTAATTCTACTCCAGCCATGACCACGAGCCTGTCCTCCCCAATTAAGGTACCACCAACCCCCTGTGGTGAGGCTACCCTTGTGTACTTGATTGTGACATTTTATTAATAAGGACCTATTAAATGACTAGAAGGGATATGTCATGTAAAATTGTGCGATAATGGCAGCCATTTTGGTCAGGGAGAAATCAAAACCATTCTAATTGGAATGAATGGCAGTAGAGTCATAGGGAAAGCCAAACAGAATCTTTGGGGATTTTTTTCTATTTTCTGCTGCGATTTCTTCTGAAAATCTGTGCAATTCTGCGGAAAGCTTTTTTTTGCCTCTAGTGTAGTAACATTATTTAATAACTTTGGGAACAGGGATTTATGTAAATATATGCTTAATTATGTGTATTAGAGGACAATGACCCTACGGTTATCCTTCTACTAAAGCTCAGTCAAAAATAACCTCTACACAGACTCAACCCTTTCATCGTAAATGTTTCCTTATGGAAAGATATGACATAAATAAATAGGGCATCGTCAACAAATACAAATAATACATTGATGAATCCATCTATAAATACAGAAACACCAAATAGATTAGATTAACAATTATATCTTCATTCCATTTACCATATAGCTATTCATTTGAACTATTATCAAATTGCTTCAAACCAAAACACAGAAAGATTGGTAGAGTTGCTCGGGGTGGGTGTGACTGACATGCTTTTTAGTGCTCAATGCTATTATACTTTGCAATCAACAACATGTTAAAAATGTTCTCTGTGAGGCTCCTTCTACGCTGACTAAGTAGCATCTGATGATGTGAGAAAAGTCTCTCTACATCCACTGAGGTAGTGGGGAGGCACAGATCTATCGCCGCAATGTGAGCTAAGGCTGGCATACTGTCCTGACTAGCTGCCCACAAGTCCACTGCAATCTCTTCCATAGCGTCTGCCTTGTCGATGCCCATGTATCTGGGCCACTATTCTGCAGTCACCTGGTTCAGAGCAGGGATGGCTTGGACATAGTCCTTAATATCCTTTCTTCCACCTACCACCTGGGCTGGATCTACAACAGTTAGTGACTTGATCCAGGTGAAGGCAGGGGTGCTTCTCCAGCACAGTCTGCAGCTTGATTGAGCATGCTGCCATGGCATACTGGAACAACTCGGTGCAGGAGAGCCTGTCTTCCTCTGGAAACTGCCCCAGCAGTTCAGTTGTATGTGGGCGCCAGCCGTCAGCCCCAGCTGTTCTGCCATTCTCAAACTGCATTTGCAGGTCCCCCAGCTTGCTGGCGATGTTTTGAGCTGTTGGCACAGAGGTCTCCTCCAGCTTAGTGGCTAACCTGACAATCTAACCTGACACACTATGCTCCACAATGAACACTGCCTGGGCCTTCTGGTGAGCACATCCATGTAATCTGCCAGGTACTCCACAGCACGTATCCAGGAGCCCCACCTGGTCTGCACAGCGTACACAGACATCACAGTAGAATGGACATTTTCAAGCATGAATGATCTCAGCTCCAGATGACGCTGGGGTGCCTGACAGAACCCTTTCTTCACCAGAGCACACAGCCTGTTCACGTCCTCCAGCACCAGGCTCAGGAGATGGGCAAAGCAGGTGACATGTCCGGAGTTAGGGAAAAGGCCCTTCAAGATGCTGGTGAAAGCCTTCTTCATGTAGCTAGCTGAGTTGCCTACAAAAGCTCACACATTGTTAAAGTCAACCCCATTGTTGTTGAGACAGGAAATGACAGCTTGGGATACAGTGGTAAAGTTTACATTATCCAAGAAAGGCAGAATTGCTACAACAGGTCGTTCACACACGGGCTGGTGTAGGATAGCGAGTGCACATCTTCCAAAGGCATCGATCGTCTCATCAAGGATGACATAAATGTCCTTTCCCTCTACAGCATCTTTGATGTCCTGTTCATATTGTGGATAGAGCTCTGGAAGGTATTCTGAACGCAGATGGGATGGCGCTGGGATAGACCCTCCCTGCTTGCAGTGTTTCTTCAGAAATGTGGAGAACTTGGGCCCCTTCTCGAGGTATATCTGCTTTGATAAATGCTCTTGAGAAGTCCAAGATTAACTCCTTTCTCTCAGCTGTGGAGGGAATCTTTAACAGACAGGAGGCCAGGGTCTGTGTTTGGACTGGAAAAAAAAAGAATAGTTACTAAATATGTCTGTGACTTGCTGCTTTTGTCCTTCTTAACTTGTCACTTGTTTTGATAGCTCCACCACGCCACTTTGGATAATTTGTTAGCTAGCTAACATTACTTCAGCTAAGTTAGCTAGCTAGCCTAAATGATGTGATGGGGCTGGAGTGACAACATGGGAAGCTTGCCAGGCTAACGTTAACTAGCTGACTTGCCACTGTACAGTTGAAGTCGGAAAGTCATTAAAAATCGTTTTTCAACCACTCCACAAATTTCTTGTTAACAAACTATAGTTTTGGCCAGTCGGTTAGGACATCTACTTTGTGCATGACACCAGTAATTTTTCCAACAATTGTTTACAGACAGATTATTTCACTGTGTCACAATTACAGTGGGTCAGAAGTTTACATACACTAAGTTGACTGTGCCTTTAAACAGCTTGGAAAATTCCAGAAAATGATGTCATGGCTTTAGAAGCTTATGATAGGCTAATTGACATAATTTGAGTCAATTGGAGGTGTACCTGTGGATGTATTTCAAGGCCTACCTTCAAACTCAGTGCCTCTTTGCTTGACTTCATGGGAAAAACAAAAAAAATCAGCCAAGACCTCAGTAAACAAATTGTAGACCTCCACAAGTCTGGTTCATCCTTGGGAGCAATTTCCCAACGCCTGAAGGTACCACGTTCATCTGTACAAACAATAGTACGCAAGTATAAACACCATGGGACCACGCAGTCGTCATACCGCTCAGGAAGGAGGCGCGTTCTGTCTCCTAGAGATGAACGTACTTTGGTGCAAAACGTGCAAATCAGTCCCTGAAAAACAGCAAAGGACCTTGTGAAGATGCTGGAGGAAACAGGTACAAAAGTATCTATATCCACAGTAAAACGAGTCCTATATCGACATAACCTGAAAGGCCGCTCAGCAAGTATGAAGCCACTGCTCCAAAACTGCCATAAAAAAAACAGACTACAGTTTGCAACTGCACATGGGGACAAAGATCGTACTTTTTGGAGAAATGTCCTCTGGTCTGATGAAACAAAAATATAACTGTTTGGCCATAATGACCATCGTTATGTTTGGAGGAAAAAGGGGGAGGCTTGCAAGCCGAAGAACATCATCCCAACCGTGAAGCACGGGGGTGGCAGCATCATGTTGTGGGGGTGCTTTGCTGCAGGTGGGACTGGTGCACTTCACAAAATGATGGCATCATGAGGACGGAAAATTATGTGGATATATTGAAGCAACATCTCAAGACATCCGTCAGGAAGTTAAAGCTTGGTCACAAATGGGTCTTCCAAATGGACCCCAAGCACACTTCCAAAGTTGTGGCAAAATGGCTTAAGGACAACAAAGTCAAGGTATTGGAGTGGCCATCACAAAGCCCTGACCTCAATCCCATAAAAATTTGTGGGCAGAACTGAAAAAGCGTGTGCGAGTAAGGAGGCCTACAAACCTGACTCAGTTACACCAGCTCTGTCAGGAGGAATGGGCCAAAATTCACCCAACTTATTGTGAGAAGCTTGTGGAAGGCTACCCGAAACGTTTGACCCAACTTCAACTGTAGATACAGACAAAAATGGATTTGTCAAGAACAGATATTAGCTAACTACAACAAACCTACTAGCTAGTTAATATACAGTTGAAGTCGGAAGTTTACATACACCTTAGCCAAATACATTTAAACTCAGTTTTTCACAATTCCTGACATTTAATCCTAGTAAAAATGCCCTGTCTTAGGTCAGTTAGGATCACAGTGGATCAAACGTATTGTTTGATCCACTGTCATCTGGTTATAAACTCAGACCACCTACGCCTTGATAAGAAATGTTATCCCTGTCCAGGAACAACCCCTGAGCTATGAGGAAGAACATAGTTCCACCCAATGAACAAATGAAGTTAAGAGACAGCACAGGAGTTGAATAATAACATTTTATTGTAAATAATAATGAGGGGAAAAAGGGAAACCACACACTGCTCTTGATAGTATCAATGATCTTTAATAAGCTTACGTATCGGCCTCACGGCCTTCGTCAGAGCTTTTGTGACTTTTTTCAAATTAGCACCCTTATGAAGACCTAGCCCCACCCACATCCGTTCCACGCATCGAAAGGGGTTCCACCAACAAACTTCATTCTGGAGTTGGCTGAATATGTTTTGACGTATAGCTATTTCAGGTCTGATGATGAATACTACCTCCAAATGAATGGAACATCGATGGGCTCCACATTCGCTCCGAGCTATGCTAACCTTTATGTGGGTCTTTTTGAAGAACGTTTTATTAATAATGAAAACGAAAATCCATTTTTGAATAAAGTCCTGAAGTGGTATCGATATATTGACGACATTTTTTGCATATGGGAAGGAACGGAAAAAGAGCTGTCTTTATGGCAATACTCAAGGACATTGACCCCAATCTCAAATTCACTATTGAATGTGAAGCTCAACGTGTTCACTACATCGATATGTGGATTGTTGTCTTTGTGCGTGCACAGTACCATTTGGCAAACCCTGACAGGTCTCCAAAAAGGAGAGGAGCAGAGAGGGCCTTCCTATCTCTGAGGGCCTCATTCTTTGTGTATATTTCCCCAATACTGTGCTCTCTGACAAGCCGCTCTGGAGATGTACAGTCCATCCTAGCCTAGACCCCTGTGGGTCTGTCAGTAATTACTGAGCAAAATAACTCTTTCTCTCTCTGTGTCTGTCTGTGTCTCTCTCTCTCTCTCTCTCTCTCTCTGTCTTTCTCTCTATCTCTCTCTGTCTCTGTCTCTCTCTCTCTCCTCCACTACTACTGTATTATCACTGTTAATTAATCTCCTCCACTCTGTAGGAACTAAAAGGCAGGAAAGCCAACAGGGCTCACTCTCCTATCAGTGTTTTAGTTTCATACCTTGAAGGGCCTTCAGTCAGTACATTGTGAAAGCATTTGCCTTAAATCTTGTATTATAAATGCACTCTCCGCAACTCCTCTGAGAAATATGCCTGGGATTTATTAATATATTAAGTGCAAATAGGAGAGCTCTTTATCCAGCGTCTACTGTAATGGAAAATAGACTACATTTATCAGGTAGTATCATTTTATTGTGAAGGCAGGCTTTTGTGTGTGTGTGTGTGTGTGTGTGTGTGTGTGTGTGTGTGTGTGTGTGTGTGTGTGTGTGTGTGTGTGTGTGGATGGTCTGACTGGCGCTTTGGGAATGTAAAGGATCTTGAGAGAGGGAGGGAGGGAGGTTGCCTCCTCTCTCACAGAATCACTCAAACTAAATAATTTTCCAAACACTCTTAGCCTGTAAAACAGATTGATACATGTGTCTGATAATGATTGATGCGAGGAGAACACAGCTTCTCTCAGCCCCAGTAGATCTATTGACCATCAGACAATACCTGTTGGCAGTGCCTCCGCAATCAACCCTGTGAGAGAGAGCCCATTGGAGTCCTGTGGCACTTTAAACTGCTCTAATGCCATCAGGCTGAGTGGACCTAGACATGATACATGATGATTAGGCCTAGTCATCCCATCTATCAGTGGAATCTAGCGAGCTGTATCCTAAACCCCACAGGGCACCACTTTACAGTGTGTTTTCTCTGGGTCACTGAATATTCAACAGGCCTGAAGCACGGTGTGAGCTGTCTTTCATGACAAATAGAGACACACTGAGACTCCACTTATGTCTTAGACTGTGATTACTGAGAGGAACAACCCAGGGTCGTGTTCATTAGGGAACGCAACGGAAAATGTTTTTAAACGTTTTGCAACGGTCAGTGAAAAATAGCATTTTTTTTATGGACCCATCCAGGTAGTCCCTCCTTGTTTCAGTCTGTTTTCTTCTGTTTGGTGCCTAATGAACACCACCACTGAATATGTATGAGTCCTCTTCACTGTAACCCTGGGAGGGTAAATCAACAAGTCATCAAAGATTGTTATCTGTATCAGAAGTGCTCTGTGTGGGCGGAGTGGGCGATCTTGAAGGAGTTGAGCATCTTTGCTGTTTCCAGAGGGAAGGGAAAGCAGAGGGGTCAGGCGCATCTCACAGCAACAAGGGGTAATCGTAGACTGGTTTCTGAGCGTCGCCATGGGGTTGCCATGGCGTTAGTGATGAATCAGATCTACATATTGTTTGTTTGTTTTGTGCTTTGATTTGCTTCATTGTAATGTTGATGTAAGCTTGTGAACAGAGGTGAGATCACAAAGATATAACTATTCTATGCCTTCACACCCTCGGTACACAGATACATGCAGATACACAGGTATACACACTTTAAAGATGTTAATTGATGAGGAGGAACTAGGAAGTGTTTCCTGATAGGTTGGAAACAAAGATTAACTGAGTTTATTGGTCAGTTTGTTGTGTAACCATGGATATGGAACGGCTCCCGGGAGGGTCTTTGAGAAAAGTACAAATTGTGTGAATCAACTGTTTTTGTTCAGGATTTCAAGAGTAAAGTATAAAAAGAAGGATATGTTTAATATCATGAATACTTACTGTACCTTTTATTACTGGCTTTTATTTTATTGGCCTAAAACATCTCATCCGGAATTCAATCCGATCGTGCTTGTCGACAATGCACCATTTTTAAAGGTAATTTCTGATCAAGCTGACATCTGCAGCGTTTTACTGCAAATGCGGTAACATTGTCTTTAAAAGCTGCATTGTCGGCAACGTGCGATCGATCATATTGAATCACAGGCCTAGTGACAGTAATTCTGCATAACTCAAGATACCAGTTTGGAGATTTCCCAGGACAATGCCCTGTAGAATAGTCTTATTGACCTGTGATCGATGGAAGAATAGATGACTTTCCAGAACTGTCTGTGGTATTTAACCTTGCTGTAGCCATGAGCTGAACTTTGCTGTTTGTCACTTTGTGGCTGTAGGATCTTAGAGAACTTCCACGTTGAGCTGAGTCACTGATGGCTAAATTCCAATTTCCACACTAGCGTACTACTTAGAATGCATGGTCAATATACAGGTAACTTCCAAAATAACGGAAACACTTGAGGAAATGAGGGATACAAAGTACCGTATATTGAAATCAGGTGCTTCCACACAGGTGTGGTTCCTGAGTTAATTAATCAATTAACATCCCATCATGTATAGGGTCAAGTATAAAAATGACCAGTTGCACATTATTTTGGGCACCATGGCTAGAAGAGATCTCCGTGAGGAGGTGTCTCAAAGGAGTGTGTGTGTGTGTGTGTTTGTGTGTTTATTTATGTCTGTCACCAGATATTAACCCAATTGAACACCAGTTATGGGAGATTCTGGAGCAGTGTTTTCCCACCACCATCAACAAAACAAAAAATAATGGAATTTGTCGGGGAAGAATGGTGTCGCATCCCTCCAGACACTTGTAGAATCTATGCCAAGGCGCATTAAAGCTTTTCTGGCTTGTGGTGGCCCAAAGCCCTATTGACACTTCATGTTGGTGTTCCTTTCTTTTTGTAGTTACATGTACATTGCTTCCTTCACTAAGTGGTATGGAGGGGTTGATCTTGGGGAAGAGCCATGCTGACTGTACGCGGGCTGTTTCAGTAGAGCTCATCACTAGAGAGCTGGGTTATAGAATAAGGACGGAGAAGATGAGGGAGAGGTAAGAGGAGGAGGAGAGGGTGAGGAACCGGGTTAGGTGAGAGGAGGAGGAGAGGGAGAAAAACAGGGTTAGGTGAGAGGAGAAGGAGGAGAACAAGGGGAGAGCGGGGCGATGAGGAGATCCTCTGGAGGAACAGGCCAACGTTATTAACAAAGGGACCTGGAACACTGCATTATTGATGGAGGGAAGAGGAAGAGAGAAAGGAGAGGTAGACAGGAAGGAGAGGAGCGAAGGGAAGGATCTCTCCATCTCTTCCTGATTAGTAAAGTATGGGGAGAAGTTTCTTGAGAGCTTGAGAGGATCTGCAGAGAATGGGAGAAACTCCCCAAATACAGGTGTACCAAGCTTGTATCGTCATACCCAAGAAGGCTCAAAACTGTAATCGCTGCCCAAAGTGCTTCAACAAAGAACTGAGTAAATAATAATTGATTTGCAAAAATGGCATAAATCCAGTTTTTGCTTTGTCATTATGGGGCACAATATTGTGTGTATATTGATGAGGGGAAAGAACAATTTAATATATTTTAGAAAAAGGCTGTAACGTAACAAAATGTGGAAATATTCAAGGGGTCTGAATGCACTGAATGTCTCATTAATGACCATTCATGTATTCCTGCTTTCCTTTTCCAGAATAAAGTGCTGAACATTGACAGAATGAAGGTGAAGCTTCAGGTAAGAGCCTCATAATGGATTCCATAATCTGTCCTTATTTCTCAATCATCATCAGTGTGATGCCCAAACTATACAGCCCCTGTTACCCCATCAGGCGTGGCATGCGTGCATTTGCGTGTGTGTGTGTGTGTGAATGTGAAATCCCATCTCTCATACAGTGATGTATCAGGGTTATCACCACAGATTAAGTGCACAATCAATATCCTCATTTTTTTGTCTAAGTAACTAATAAAAACAATTAGGATTCAGTAGTTATATCTCCATAAATCTTCTACACTCTAAGCCCAATGTTCTCCTGACCCCAGTCACTCACAGCAGAGGCTCTCTGTTTCTCCGTCTGTGTCTTTTTCACTCCCGCTCTCTCACCCTCTCTCTTTCCCTCTCTTTCTCTCTCCCTCACTTTCCCGCTCTCTCTCTCTCCCTCTTTCTCCCCCTCTCTTTCCCTCTCTTTCCCTCTCTTTCTCCCTCTCTTTCCCTCTCTCTTTCTCTCTCTCTCTTTCCCTCTCTTTCTCTCTTTCTCTTTCTTTCCCTCTCTCTTTCTGTCTCTCTCTCTCTGTCTCTTGTTCTCTCTCTCATCCTTCTGTCTGTCTCTCTCTCAATTCAATTTAAGCAGCTTTATTGGCATGGGAAACATATGGTTACATTGCCAAAGCCAGTAAATTGGATTTGTTTGTGGGCAGTGTACACATAGCCTATCTTCTCTTGAGAGCCAGGTCTGCCTTTGGCGGCCTTTCTCAATAGCAAGGCGATGTTCACTGAGTCTGTACATAGTCACAGATTTAGTTTATATTAATGTTTATATTCATGAGTGTGGGGGGGGGGGGTGGTAGAAACAGTATCAAAGCCTTCAGTACCTGTATGATGTGGGTGGGATGGAGACAGAAAGGAAGAGTTAGAGAAGGAAAGAAAAACACAACTCAACTGAAACTCAAAGACTCAGAGCCAGTCAACGTGGATTGAAATTCCACTGCACAAATAGTTAAATAGTTAAATAGTTGCTTTTAAAATTGCTTTCATTATAAACCAACATGAGGGTCGAGGGATGCAACCACCTAGCAAGCAAACCCCTGGACTGGGAACGTGTTGTGATGGTAGCCTCGGGGGGCAGTGCCAGTGGTGAGGTAATGGGGGACAGTAGCAAATGCTGGAGGAGATTGAGGCTAGAGTAGATTGAGATGCATAATTAGCATAAATTCCACAGAGGTTGGACGAATGGGGTGACAGGGCGGAGGCAACCACTAGTTTATATTCATGAGTATGACCTGATGCCTTATGCCCGCTTCACCTACCTGCACAGCATGCTGGGAAGTCACTAAGACGCCATATTCCTTATCGAGCTTTCCCCCCAGTTTGAATACTAGTTTAAAACTTTCCTAACATCAATTCTAAATCGGTCCTCTACCCCCTAGCCCCTTCTTTAAGTTAAGTGAGAGCTACAGTGAATGCCATTTGAATTATTGTTTGTAAGACTTTAAATCTATGTCTTACCTCAAAGGAGCTTTAAGTAAAGCAATGAAACAGTGGAAGTGAAATGATTCATTCCTACAGGGGTGAATCCTAACTTCAACTAACTTCCCATTGACATCACAGCAAGAGTCAGTGACAATCGGACTTAAGAACTTAGAATTCACCCCAATGGGAAATTATAAATATACCTTTAATAATAATTCATCTTCTTCTTCAGATCTGGGACACGGCTGGACAGGAGCGTTTCCGCAGCGTCACACACGCCTACTACCGCGACGCCAATGGTGAGACAGACACACACTTTCTCTTTCTCTTTCTCACACACCCAGACAAACACACACTTGTGTGATTCTGTCTCAATACCGCTCCAGCTGCTGTGGTGACAGAAACAAGAGGGATTCTTCAAGCTGCATTATACGTTACTGAAAATGCTGCTTAGTATGCTGATTTTCATAAAATGTAAATGCAGATTAGGATGATATGTAAATTAGCTGAATAAAATTGATGGTTCACTTATTTGTTTACATGTCTGTGAGCATGCAATTTGATTTACCATTTGTCTTGAATGCGTGACTGTCTTTAAATGAATCCTCTTTTTTTTCATTTGTATTCTGGATGGGTGAGTGGATGGATGGATGGGTGAGTGGATGGATGGATGGATGGATGGGTGAGTTTATGGATGGATGGGTGAGTGGATGGATGGGTGAGTGGATGGATGGATGGGTGGATGGATGGATGGGTGAGTGGATGGATGGATGGGTGAGTGAGGGATGGCATATTCACATGGTGCATGTTTCTAACGTTTCCAGGCTCCTTAAAGGCATGTGTTCGCCTTGATTAGGTCTTATTTAGCAACATTTGAAATTATGTTTTTTACATTGGATAAAAGCAGAGACACAGAGCTACAAAATGGTATATCACACACTGGTATATCATTCTCCTTTGAATGTTGATAAACTTGTAACCTCACTTTTGAATATTTTGGTACCTACTGGAGAGCTCTTCTTTGTCTACACCCATTCAGCATCGTTCACACCCTCTTAAGCTTTAGCTCCACCAATCTCTTTAAGGGTTGATCCGAGCATTCTGTCCTAACAACAGCAGTCAAGCACCCAAGCTAACTGGCTAACAGTTGTCGCAGTGACATTCTATTAAAATGGACACTTGCATAGTGGAGTCTTTTGTTAAGACATGTATGCTAGCTAGCTAAACAATGAATCATAATCACAACTCATGATGTTACTAATAGGTTCAATGTTAGCTAGCTAACATTAGGCTATAGCAAGCAAAGCAAATGGCTCTGAGATACGAATAATAAGATCATACACGTAACATTAGCTAGCAAGCCAGCCAGCTAACGTTAGCTAGCTTGCTAACAGTACACTTTAACTTGGAATGAAAATACTTTATGTCAAAATTAGAAACATGTAATGTCTGAAAATGTACCTAGCTAGACTATCTTATCCGTGGTCTGAAATTGGAGTAGATAGCCAGAGCGGATTTACCAGCTATGTCTATCAACGGTTGTCACAGTGACATTCTATTTTCTTGTAGCTAGCTAGCTACCGACCACTGGTGCCACTGGTGTCCACTCCAGGTGGTATTGGAATTGTTTTAAAAATAGAAACTCCTCTCCTCCAGCTAACAAGATTGACATCAATCTCCACTAAAGCAGTACTGGGCTGGACCGGCCTGTTCAGCAGGGGAACAGACAGAGAGCATGCTGACCTGTCCTCTCTAGAGGCTTTATTAGAACAACAAGGTATTATATTCATTATGGAAAAGGTTACATTTAGATATGGACATCATCATTGTCATCATCAACAACAGCGTCTCCTTCATTTTCATGTCCTTATCGTCATCATTATTCATGGTCATTATCATCATCATAATATTAATCTTCATCATCTTCATATTTGTCTTCTTCCTCATCATTATCATTATCACCACTATCATCATTATCATGCGCGTGTGTGTGTGTGTGTGTAGCTCAGTTGGTAGAGCATGGCACTTGCAACTCCAGGGTTGTGGGTTTGATACCCACAGGGGACCAGTACAAAAATGTATGCACTCAATACTGTAAGTTGCTGTGGATAAGAGCTTCTGCTACAGTAAGTGACTTAAATGTATGCTCCAGCTCTCCACTCAGCCATTTGATCAGGTATGTTGCGTGTATGTTTTAACTTCTACTGTCAATTTCGGTGTGTGTGTAGCTGGTGTATAAAGTAAGGCACAGGAAAGCAGAGATGAGTGAACAACGTATTTAATCCAATACAGAAAAAGGATATAAAATACAGCCTGCCCAGAAACACACGGGCGAAAAAAACAGCCGTATAAAATCAGACAAATGAACAACAAACAATCACGCACAAAAAACATGGGGAAAACAGAGGGTTAAATAAGAACATGTAATTGGGGAATTGAAACCTGGTGTGTAAAACAAAGACAAAACAAATGGAACATGAAAAATGGATTGGCGATGGCTAGAAGGCCGGTGACGTCGACCGCCGAAAACCGCCCGAACAAGGAGAGGGACCGACCTCGGCGGAAGTCGTGACATCTACACCCTGTCACATAAACACTTCATCCACATCAACTGAATGTGGTTATAACCCCAACGCTTTTGCTTTTGATATGGTTCCCTGGGATGTTTCTATAACCCAAACAACTCCTCAGCTACCCTGCAAGATAGGCAGTCACTGTCTGCAGCCCAAATGGCACCCTATTCCCTATGTTGTGCACTTCTTTTGACCAGGTCCCATAGGTCTATGGTCAAAAGTAGTGCACTACATAGGGAAGATGGTGCCATTTGTGCCGCATCCAGTTCCTTTTGAAGTCAACAAGGCGCAGACATTAATCGAGGGACTGCTTCAGTGATTTCTACAGCTTTAGTAAAGCAAAGACAGTCAAACCCCTGGCAGCCAGTCACTGCCTCCCACAGCTTGACAGATCTCACTGAAATTCTCAGCAACAGCAGAGTTCTACTGTACCGCTTCACTTTTTTGTGTGCAGTGCATCAAACTTTTTCCAGAAATAATAAAACTGTCTCTCTCTATATATTAGCTTTCTCCTCCTCTCCCTCCGTTCTCTGTTCTCTCTCTCTGCCTGTCTATATCCCTTTGAGGAGAACCCTGTCTGGCAG
Source organism: Hucho hucho (assembly GCA_003317085.1). Taxonomy (NCBI): domain Eukaryota; kingdom Metazoa; phylum Chordata; class Actinopteri; order Salmoniformes; family Salmonidae; genus Hucho; species Hucho hucho. The sequence continues at coordinate 67,943 of QNTS01005552.1, forward strand.
TCAGACAGATAAGAGAGACATGACATCAATCAGAAACAAATAGCCCAGTGGAGAGACACTACTATAGCCTAGCCCTCACCCGCTCTACTGAGACAGGGATTTATGTGGAAGTGACTAAATTAATCATCCATCCTTTTTAGATCTGTTTGTGTTGTCTTGCCAGCTCCTCCCAAACAATGACCTCAGGAAATGGCAAGACAACACAAACAGATCTGAGATAAAGCTAGAGGGAGAACAAACACTCCCCTCCTCGGTTTTCTCATTACTCTAATCTTTCATCATCTTTCCCTAATTGTTTACCATTCTTCAGAAATCTACAGTCATTGCTCAGAGAGAGAGACAGAGAGAGAGTAATTTGATATTCTCCCATATCTTTTGGGTGAAATATCACAGCAGCAAAATTTGTGACCTGTTGTCACAAGAAAAGGGCAACCAGGGAACAAACACCCTTGTAAATACAACCCATATTTATTTATTTTCACTTTTGTACTTTAACTATTTGCACATCGTTACAACACTGTATATAGACATAATATGACATTTGAAATGTCGTTATTCTTTTGTAACTTTTGTTTAATGTTTGCTGTTTTATTGTTTATTTCACTTTTGTATATTATCTATTTCACTTGCTTTGGCAATGTAAACATGTTTCCCATGCCAATAAATCCCCTTGAATTGAGTTGAATTGAGAGAGAGAGATTTGGGAAAAAGATCGTCCTCTCCTCGACTCCTCCGTCCTCTCTCTCGGAGTGGCAGCAAACTCAGCCACAGAGGAACATGATAAATGAAATGTGCTGTTATCTGTGGATGTTCCTGTTGGAAGGAGAGCTGTGGGTAGACTGGATATAGGCTAGACTGGTGTGTTCTGCATGGTGATCAGTGTGGGGGTGTGGTGGAGTTTAGTGATTTACAACTTACAGAGGGAGAGGTGGGATGGGGGATATTATTTTAGGGACATAGTTATGGATGTATTCTGTGACGAGAGAGAGAGGGAGTGCGTGTGCATGTGTGTGTGTGTATGTGTGTGTGTACGTGTGCGTGCGCGTGTGTGTGTGTGTGTGTGTGTGTGTGTGTGTGTGTGTGTGTGCGCCTGTTGCCTCCTGTGTTCTGTTTGTAAGTCCATCCCCCACCTAATTCCTTCATTCACTCTTACCTCTCTCTGTTTTGTTCTCACTTTACTTTTGTCTCTCTATTTGGCACTCTGTTCTCACCATCTCTGTGTTCTGTTCTCCCTCTCCTTCAAATGTACACCTCTCCCCTTTGTTGTTGACTTGTTACTTCTCTACTCCCCAAACATTCATCCTTCATCCCTCCTCATCTCTCCTTCCCCCTCTCTTCCATTCTTTCTCTTTGCTCTATTCTCATCTTTCCACCTCCCGCCATCTCTGTGTCTCTATTCTCATCTCTACCTCCATTTCTCAGTTTCTCTCATCTTATCTCTACCTCCATTTCTCAGTTTCTCTCTTCTCATCTCTACCTCCATCTCTCAGTTTCTCTCTTCTCATCTCTCCACCTACCTCCAGGTGTTGCACTGTCTGGATCAGTTTAATGGGTAGCAATATATCACACTCTCTGGATCAGTTTAATGGGTAACTATATATCACACTGTCTGGATCAGTTTAATGGGTAGCAATATATCACACTCTCTGGATCAGTTTAATGGGTAACTATATATCACACTGCCTGGATCAGTTTAATGGGTAACTATATATCACACTGCCTGGATCAGTTTAATGGGTAGCGATATATCACACTGCCTGGATCAGTTTAATGGGTAGCTATATATCACACTGTCTGGATCAGTTTAATGGGTAACTATATATCACACTGTCTGGATCAGTTTAATGGGTAACTATATATCACACTGTCTGGATCAGTTTAATGGGTAACTATATATCACACTGTCTGGATCAGATTAATGGGTAGCTATATATCACACTCTCTGGATCAGTTTAATGGGTAACTATATATCACACTGTCTGGGTCAGTTTAATGGGTAGCTATAATATCACACTGTCTGGATCAGTTTAATGGGTAGCGATATATCACACTGTCTGGATCAGTTTAATGGGTAGC
>QNTS01005553.1:0-10259 GCA_003317085.1 Hucho hucho
ATTCACCCCAGTCAATAGGGGACTGGACATTCACCCCAGTCAATAGGGGACTGGACATTCACCTCAGTCAATAGGGGACTGGACATTCACCTCAGTCAATAGGGGACTGGACATTCACCCCAGTCAATAGGGGACTGGACATTCACCCCAGTCAATAGGGGACTGGACATTCACCCAGTCAATAGGGGACTGGACATTCACCTCAGTCATCAATTGGGTACTTACTACAAAGACATGTCATACAAGATATTAGCTGCTACGCACTAGCTCAGACATGGGTGCCTGAATTTGTCTGAAAGTTTACAAGGGGAATCCATATTTATGAACAGAACACAATAATTATTCTTAGGTTCTGCCATAATAAATGATATTGAACTTGAGTCCTGGAATTAAAAAAATACATACATTTTTAGAACACAATGCCAGAAAACAATTTGTGCAATTAGTTAGACATATATGCTAACAATGCCTAATTTATCATAACCATTACAGATAAGAAATCCTAATTGCTACATTGCCACATATATATTCAGTCAATAAAAAACAAGTGTCATTTAAGATTAGTTTATCGAAACCATAATATCAACTAGTTATATAATATAATGGAACATAATTTTCAAACAGGCAGTAACCTCAGAGAAAGCCTATGGCTGTGCAATGTCATAGCCTTACATTTGAAATTTTTTTTTTTTTACATTTGAGTCATTTAGCACAGGGGTTGCCAAACGTTTTACCTCAAGCCCAGCCACGTCTATTTCTATGGGTACAAGCACTGTTCACACCCCGTCTGGTTGGTGGAGAGAGTGTTGCAGTTTTAAAGCTCATTTTCTTGCAGATCTATACATTTTGCCTCGCCTAATATGTATTTGTGCAATATTTTACTGACTCAAACATTACAACAATATCTACGGGTTAAAAAACCTAGCTAAAAAAATGTTAGCTGGCATGGGCTAGTTGATCTGGATATTTCTGACAAGTTATAAATATCTCTCTATGGTCTGTAATGACTGATATGACAAGAGAAACTGATGATGCAGTACCCAATATAGAAATGCCACCTTGTGCTTTCTACTATCATTCTACTATTTCAACTTTTAAGTGTAAGTTGAAAGCCGGACTGAGTGACAAAAAAAATGTATTACTTTGTTTTTGGGGTGTGGGGTAGTAGGCCTACTTGCCTACTTACCAAGCAAAGCAGAGCTTTCATCGAGGTACAAATATCCTGTGCTTTTTCATTCTGCGCACCGGGAATACAGACACAGCCTGGCTACATTGTAACAGTGAAGCGGCCACAGTGTGCTCGCATATGCACACGGGACTCTGCCAGGACTTATTTTTGTAACTAAATGAAAACATTTTAACAATGTGATTTAACCAATTGATGTTGGGAAAATAGACAGTAAAAACAGCTTGGAGAGAAAGAAAAATCACAGATTTAATGCCGTGCTTACGGGAAAAGTAAAATGATCCGATTTGTTTGTGGTGCACGCAGCTGAAGTAACAACACCAGCAGTGATCACCTTTGTGTTTCTCTCTGCGTTTTCGGGGAAACCCCAGGAATCTCTCGTGTGCTATGATCTCGTGATTGTCAATAGATTTCTTTGCAAGATATGTCTGTGGTGTTTTCTGTACGTTCTCGGAACAACTTTGACTTTACATGGACTTTAAATAAATGCATTGACAAATTCCACAAAATTGATGACTGGTTGTGCCCCCTTTAAGACTTGCTACTGTCATCCCAGGTACATTATTGTGATGACCAGCTTCTTCAGTGCTCCGCTCCCCTGCACAATATACATTTTTGGAGTCGGCCTTCCATTCTCCTTGATTTTCAGCTGCTGCTTAGCTACTGCAGGACAACAACATAAAGAAGCTAACAATTACGTTTTGCTTTGGTGTGATTTGATTGGTGTGAAGCCAAATCCAAACCCGGCATCCCTTGATATAATTTTTTTTGCTGTTTCAGGACCATTCACAGTTGAGCTCACTCAGCTCAGCTCAACGCTGATTGGCTATTATTAATTGTTTTATTATCAAGAGAGGCCAAATGCTAACTGGCTTCCCTTACTATTGAATTCAAAGCTACGGGTGGCAACATGCCAACATGTAATACTCTATTTTTTGGCCAGACAGACAGACAGTCAGCATCAGATACATGGGCTACACATACAGAGGCGCTGTTTCCCTCGCTCGGATGATTTCTCTGTTGAGAAAGCCACTTGGGAATTGAAGGGAAATTATGAAACAGACGAAAGTTTGGGGGGGGAAGTCTGGCTTCCCTTGGCATCCATTCCACGAAGCCTGGTCTTGGCTACACTCCGTTGGTGAAGTTCATCCTAAACTTCCTTCACCGTGGAGTGGCGTTTAGTCCACTATTTTCACGTCAAGTCAATCAGCACTTACCTATAGCCAAAGCCATCTACTATAGACATTTTTACTTCTGAGATGTGTTGAGAAAAATTCCCGCTATTCCCTGCAGCTGTGTCTATGCTCTCCACAGAGAGGAAGAGTCTCTGATCCACCTCTACGCAGACGACACCATTCTGTAGACTTCTGGCCCTTCAACCGATCGCTGCCCACACCTGCCCGCCTGTCCAGCATCACTCACTACTCTGAACGGTTCTGACTTAGATTATGTGGACAACTACAAATACCTAGGTGTCTGGTTAGACTGTAAACTCTCCTTTCAGACTCACATCAAACATCTCCAATCCAAAATTAAATCTAGAATTGGCTTCCTATTTAGCAACAAAGCATCCTTCACTCATGCTGCCCTCGTAAAACTGCCCTTCCTACCGATCCTCGACTTCGGCGATGTCATTTACAAAATAGCCTCCAATACTATACTCAATAAATTGGATGCAGTCTATCACAGTGCCATCCGTTTGTCACCAAAGCCCCATATACTACCCACCACTGCGACCTGTACGCTCTCGTTGGCTGGCCCTCGCTTCACACTCGTCGCCAAACCCACTGGCTCCAGGTCATCTACAAGTCCCTGCTAGGTAAAGCCCCGCCTTATCTCAGCTCGCTGGTCACCATAGCAGCACCCACCTGTAGTACGCACTCCAGCAAGTATATCTCACTAGTCACCCCCAAAGCCAATTCCTCCTTTGGCCGACTTTCCTTCCAGTTCTCTGCTGCCAATGACTGGAACGAACTACAAAAATCTCTGAAGCTGGAGACTCATATCTCCCTCACTAGCTTTAAGCACCAGCTGTCAGAGCAGCTCACAGATCACTGCACCTGTACATAGCTCATCTGGTAATAGCCCAACCAACTACCTCATCCCCTACCATATTTATTTATTTATCTTGCTCTTTTGCACCCCAGTATTTTTACTTTGCACATTAATCTACTGCACATTTACCATTCCAGTGTTAAATTGCTATATTGTAATTACTTCGCCACCCTGGCCTATTTATTGCCTTACCTTCCATATCTTACCTCATTTGCACACATTGTATATAGATTTGTTTTTCGATTGTATTATTGACTGTATGTTTGTTTTACTCCATGTGTAACTCTGTGTTGTTGTATGTGTCGAACTGCTTTGCTTTATTCTTGGCCACGTCGAAGTTGTAAATGAGAACTTGTTCTCAACTTGCCTACCTGGTTAAATAAAGGTGTAATAGGCGAAGCAAGAGGTTTCACTCTCATCAAACTCTGTCCAAAATAAACCCCATGCGTTTCTATGGGCTTATTGCATGCCTTCCCGCCTTTGGAACAATGACTCATATTGTTAGGGCAGAGACAATTATATACAGATTTCTGCTATCCACAAAGACAGCCATACAAATGTCCTTCCCTCCCGCGCCCAGGCGTCTGCATGGTCTTAAAGTCAAGTCAGTCCTTCTAATACCGCTAAACTACATTTGTCTTTTAAATCGGGATTGGAATGATTTTAGTAGCCTATTTTAAATTGTTGGTGTTGAGCTAGCATACCCAATTGACGCCCCTTGTCTGTCTGTCTGTCTGTCTCTCTCTCTCTCTCTCTCTCTCTCTCGACTCAAAGCATGCGGTTTATAATTGGACACGAGGAGACCGCAGATCACATGATAAATGTCCAAAGCTCTTGGGTTTTAGTTCCACGTTACTATAGTTACACTCTCACAGTCACAGCCATGACTGTGTCACATCTTTAGCTACACTTCCCGGACTGATATTTTAGGAACAAGTGAAAGCTGTTTTTGTAAGACAGGTCATGTGTCACTATAGAATGTAGCCAGTCGGCTAATTGTAGGTTAAACATGAACTAGGCTAAATAGCTTTAACTTGTACAATGCAGAAATCACTCCACCATTTCCTGGTTGCTAAAACTCTTAATAGTTTGCCTAATTTCAGTTTACCTGACAAAATACCAATATATTTTCCATAACCAAAAATACTGTTTGTTAAAGATGCAAAAACAAAACGTAATAAGGGTAAGCATAGAAATAGCACACATAGAACAGAACTACAGCTTATTTGACTTGCTTTCAAGTAGAATTATGAATTATTTATAACTCACATTTTCTACGTGAATTTTGTCCCCCATAAAGTTACATATTGCCACTTTAAGCCCTGCCTTGGTCGAATGAATATAGCGTTAAAAGGGAAAGTGGGGTTTCCCGTACCCATACTGGTACAGCATTAGGATGGTGAAACTGGTACAGCATTAGGATGGTGAAACTGGTACAGCATTAGGATGGTGAAACTGGTACAGCATTAGGATGGTGAAACTGGTACAGCATTAGGATGGTGAAACTGGTACAGCATTAGGATGGTGAAACTGGTACAGCATTAGGATGGTGAAACTGGTACAGAATTAGGAGAAAGCAGCGAGGAAGTCGATCATATGACCAGTATAGACAGTTTCTTACACTTTCAGAGTCCTGCTTTCTCCTAATGTATAACACGCTTATTCAATCACAAGACATCACATTAGGCTAATATTACCCCCCAGTCAAACTCATTTTATCTGGTGATTCCAATAAAGACATTTCAGCTTGGAAAGTAAATCGGAAGTAAACTTGTGCAACTGCGACATAAACAGTTAGTCCGAAGCAGACAGCCAGTCGAAACAGTATGTCAACATTAGCCTACCCAGTGTTCTGCAAAGTTAACATGAGAAGCCGAAGTTTTTAACTTTTTCCTTTTACCTGTGTGATGGTGAGAGAAGCTGCGGTCACGATTCCACAAATGAAACAACTGGCGTACAATCCCATCTCGAGGAGAAGTAGCCACGGTATCTTCGGTATTGCCATCATCGTCCCCTACTGGAGCCCCCTCTCTCTCTCTGTCTCTGTCTCTCTGTCTCTGTCTGTCTGTCTCTCTCTCTCTCTCTCTGTCTCTGTCTGTCTCTGTCTGTCTCTCTCTCTCTGTCTCTGTCTCTGTCTGTCTCTGTCTCTCTCTCTCTCTCTGTCTCCGGGATCTAACAGACCGCCTGACTGACAGATGAAGCCTGGCCTACAACCGGGACGCGTTCCAAACGTTTATAACAGCGTTCTGGAACTCCGTTCCGAAGCGCCCATTCGATACAGTTGAAAACCACCGGTGCATATGCACCCAACCACCGGTGCATATGCACCCAACCACCGGTGCATATGCACCCAACCACCGGTGCATATGCACCCAACCACCGGTGCATATGCACCCGTTGAAATCGAGAAATGTCCAATACAAAAAACTAAAACTATCTAGAACAACTCTTTGACCTGCCCTGTCCTGTCCTGGTATCTCATCAGATAATTTACATGGATATTGTGGTGGTTGCTCTATTTATGGAGACCCCGAAAATCCCAATATTGGCTAAGAGAAAAAAAATGAATATTTTGGGTCAAACTTTTTTTTTTTTTTTTTTTATCCAAGCACAGATAAGACACATGGAGATTAATTTCCTTAGGCATTAAACACGCAAACACATTTCTTTTTGTTAATTGTGACATGGCATCAGTGTGATTTGAACCTATAATCATTTGTACACTGTGCCACCCGGACAGAAGCTAAAATGCAAACGAGCCGCTGGAAAACATGTGGCGGAGACAAGCATTTGTCACAGCGCGTTTCCATCTACACCATCTTCAGAGCAGCACCCCGCCTTACGGGGCCAGTAAACTTCTCTTTGCATTCCAGTTCAACGTTGAGCTCTTGTGTCAGTCTACCATTGACGACTACACGCAGAGAAGTCCTGCTGTTCCCATTTGAGCAATATGATTGATTGGCCGTTCATTCAACTTCTCGAGGAAGTGTACTACAGTCCAGAAAGTTGATAAGATAACGTTCACACAACAGCGCCCAATCTACTCGCTAAGCGTATTTAGTTTAGGGAATATGATTTACAAAAAGTAAACCTTCAATAGTGAACATACTAGCAATATGCTAGCTACTGTTGATAATCTGCAAGAATAAACCTACAAAAAAATTATGACTTTAGCATTTTGTTTTGGCTAATGGCTAGCCAGCTCTATATCTTGTTTGGAACACAATTGTCTTAAAGGGGCAACATCCTATTTTTGAGATGTAAACAAAATGTTTTTCCAAAATAACAGACTTTAGAAACAAAAAATGAATATAATGTGATTCTAAAGAATAAGAATAGAGCCCGCTTTTTAATACTGTAGCGACCCGCACAGACAGCTGTGTGTTATGTGTTGGGCTAGTAGTTGGTTGTGTTGTACTTACCAGTACCCAGTGACATGCCAATCAACCTGCTATCTGCCAATCACGGGAATGACTGGAATGTTCTGATGCCCGGGGCATCCTGGTGGTTGGTGGATGGGGCGTTGGGCAGGGGGATGGAGCATTGGAAGTTAAGACCAGGTTTAGCCATTGTTCTCTCTCTTACTGTCTGGCCTTCACAAGAGAAGGTCACGGTTGATTTGTGGGGTATATTTCATTTAGTTGGCGTGGGCTACGGGCCAAACAGTAGCCTGTGTGAAGTGGGGTTAATAAACTGTAAATTCGTAAACTCAAAATCTCTGTCTAGACAGTTGTTCCTTTTATGATCTAGTCAGGTCATTACATTACCATCGTGTTTTAATACGTTGACTTGCCACCAGGGGTTTCTTCAAAGTCCCTAAGTGCAGAACAGACTCCGGGGCAACGCAGTATTACACTGAGCCATTACTACATGGAACTCTTCAGGAACCCAGTTCATTTAAAAACTACACCATTTCCGGGCCAGTAGAAATGTTAACAAGATAGAGAGAGTTTTGTTGATTCTGAAGAAGGAATGTATATGTTTTTAAATAACATTATTAGAACGTTCTTTGAACGTTACTTGACCATTTGTTGTGTGTTTTTTTTTATGGAAAGTTTTCTTAACGTTCTGAGAACTAAATTTGTTTTTAAATAGCATTCTTAGAATGTCCTCTGAATGTTACTAAAGTTTTCTTTTGTTTTTTTAATTTTTAATTTCACTTTTATTTAACCAGGTAGGCAAGTTTAGAACAAGTTCTCATTTACAACTGCGACCTGGCCAAGAATAAAGCAAAGCAGTTCGACACATACAACAACACAGAGTTACATATGGAGTAAACAAACATACAGTCAATAATACAGTAGGAAAAAAACCAAATCTATATACAATGTGTGCAAATGAGGTAAGATAAGGAAGGTAAGGCAATAAATAGGCCATGGTGGCGAAGTAATTACAATATAGCAATTAAACACTGGGATGGTAAATGTGCAGTAGATGAATGTGCAATGTAGAAATACTGGAATGTTTTCTTAACATTTTCAGAACATGACTTTAAATAGAACCATGACGAAACCTATAGGAAATAGTACTGAAATTCCCATAGAAAAACGTTTTTTAATGTTCTCTGAACTATGAGAACCTTCCCAATGTCAAACCAGTTGGAGAACATTCCTAGAACATTACCAAAATGTTAATTAAATGTAACAATGTTTGAACTTTTAGGAAACGTTCTGTTAAAGTAATGAAATAGCAAGAATGTTTTTTTTTTGTGTATTTGTCAATGTTAAGTCCCTTATAAGGGGGACTTTTACTAGATCTGGACCAGGTCCGACGGACATTTTCGGTGTAAAAAGCGTTCTGTGAAAGTCGTAGGGTCCCGTGCATTATAGTGCCAGAAAGTCCCATCTACCTGCTCTCCACTACCACTTCCTCAGCGGAGCTGACATAAAGTCTCAGGTTTCAGACCCCACATTTTCATAGCGAGTGCCGTGTCGCATTTTCTGTCCTATCCAGACAAATAATTGATTTACTCTCCCTCTGAGTGACGGAGCCCAGGCTAGGAGACGGCATATGGAAGGTAACAGTCTAGCGAATTCAACAGTTGTAGTTTCATCTCACTGTGATATTCTCATGCGGATTTAGAGCTTTTCAAAATGAAAAAAATACGAAATAATTTCATCGAATTAAAGACCACTTTCTATTGGTCACAAACAGACGAAATCTGTCACACCCTGATCTGTTTCCCCTGTCTGTGTGCTTGTCTCCACCCCCCTCCAGGTGTCACCCATCTTCCCCATTATCCCCTGTGTATTTATACCTGTGTTCTCTGTTTGTCTGTTGCCAGTTCGTTTTGTTCGTCAAACCTACCAGCGTTTCCCCCTGCTCCTGCCTGTTTTCCTGCTCCTGTTTTCTAGTCCATCCCGGGTTTTGACCATTCTGCCTGCTCTGACCCTGAGACTGCCTGCCGTTCTGGACCCTGTTTACCTTCTCTGGATTATTGACCCCTGACCCTGAGACTGCCTGCCGTTCTGGACCCTGTTTACCTTCTCTGGATTATTGACCCATGGGCTAGCTTCTGGGAAGCTATGCGACCACAGAAGGTCTGATATAAGAGGGACCAATTTAGTCCTGGTTTGGACACATTATCTGGAATATCAGGACCTGTGTGTGTCTCCCTATGTGTGCTGCAGTCTGTGTGTGTGCAGTCTGTGTGTGTGTGCGCAGTCTGTCAGTCTGTGTGCAGTGTGTGTGTGTGTGTGTGTGTGTGTGTGCAGTCTGTGTGTGTGTGTGTGTGTGTGTGTGTGTGCAGTCTGGTAGCCGACACACTAATACTCCTACGACAGGGTGTTTTAAGCAGCTCAATCCACGACTAAGTCTAACCACCTGACACAGAGCACAGGGTCACACACACATTTAAACACACACTACCTGGAGGACCTTACTGACCCCACTACTACAGAGACAGAGACAGAGAGAGAGAGAGAGAGAGAGAGGTGTGTTGCCCATTCATAGTGTGTGTTCATCATCCTGTCATGGGGGAAAAAACACCACATTTTATCTTCATCAATCCTTTTATTTTTCCCTTTTAATCACTCCGTTTCCCTCCATTATTCAACCTTAATTTATTACAATAATTATGTCATAACATCAAAAGTGTGTGTGAGTGTGTGTGTGTGTGTGTAATAACATCAAAAATCACTATATAAACTAATCATATAATAAACCATAGAAATATCATTAATAGAATGACTATTCTCAATTCTAGTATTTCTATTTAAAACGCTCCAAAGACATACAAAGATCATAAACACACACACATACATACATATACATATATATACACACACACAGTGAGGGAAAAAAGTATTTGATCCCCTACTGATTTGTACGTTTGCCCACTGACAAAGAAGTTATCAGTCTATAATTTTAATGGTAGGTTTATTTGAACAGTGAGAGACAGAATAACAAGAAAAAAATCCAGAAAAATGCATGTGAAAAATGTTATAAATGAAATTGCATTTTAATGAGGGAAATAAGTATTTGAACCCCTCTCAATCAGAAAGATTTCTGGCTCCCATGTGCCTTTTATACAGGTAACGAGCTGAGATTAGGAGCACACTCTTAAAGGGAGTGCTCCTAATCTCAGTTTGTTACCTGTATAAAAGACACCTGTCCACAGAAGCAATCAATCAATCAGATTCCAAACTCTCCACCATGGCCAAGACCAAAGAGCTCTCCAAGGATGTCAGGGGCAAGATTGTAGACATACACAAGGCTGGAATGGGCTACAAGACCATCGCCAAGCAGCTTGGTGAGAAGGTGACAACAGTTGGTGCGATTATTCGCAAATGGAAGAAACACAAAAGAACTGTCAATCTCCCTCGGCCTGGGGCTCCATGCAAGATCTCACCTCGTGGAGTTGCAATGATCATGAGAACGGTGAGGAATCAGCCCAGAACTACACGGGAGGATCTTGTCAATGATCTCAAGGCAGCTGGGACCATAGTCACCAAGAAAACAATTGGTAACACACTACGCCGTGAAGGACTGAAATCCTGCAGCGCCCGCAAGATCCCCC
>QNTS01005553.1:11335-26335 GCA_003317085.1 Hucho hucho
CTTTTATACAGGTAACGAGCTGAGATTAGGAGCACACTCTTAAAGGGAGTGCTCCTAATCTCAGTTTGTTACCTGTATAAAAGACACCTGTCCACAGAAGCAATCAATCAATCAGATTCCAAACTCTCCACCATGGCCAAGACCAAAGAGCTCTCCAAGGATGTCAGGGACAAGATTGTAGACCTACACAAGGCTGGAATGGGCTACAAGACCATCGCCAAGCAGCTTGGTGAGAAGGTGACAACAGTTGGTGCGATTATTCGCAAATGGAAGAAACACAAAAGAACTGTCAATCTCCCTCGGCCTGGGGCTCCATGCAAGATCTCACCTCGTGGAGTTGCAATGATCATGAGAACGGTGAGGAATCAGCCCAGAACTACACGGGAGGATCTTGTCAATGATCTCAAGGCAGCTGGGACCATAGTCACCAAGAAAACAATTGGTAACACACTACGCCGTGAAGGACTGAAATCCTGCAGCGCCCGCAAGGTCCCCCTGCTCAAGAAAGCACATATACATGCCCATCTGAAGTTTGCCAATGAACATCTGAGTGATTCAGAGGACATCTGGGTGAAAGTGTTGTGGTCAGATGAGACCAAAATGGAGCTCTTTGGCATCAACTCAACTCGCCGTGTTTGGAGGAGGAGGAATGCTGCCTATGACCCCAAGAACACCATGCCCACCGTCAAACATGGAGGTGGAAACATTATGCTTTGGGGGTGTTTTTCTGCTAAGGGGACAGGACAACTTCACCGCATCAAAGGGACGATGGACGGGGCCATGTGCCGTCAAATCTTGGGTGAGAACCTCCTTCCCTCAGCCAGGGCATTGAAAATGGGTTGTGGATGGGTATTCCAGCATGACAATGACCCAAAACACACGGCCAAGGCAACAAAGGAGTGGCTCAAGAAGAAGCACATTAAGGTCCTGGAGTGGCCTAGCCAGTCTCCAGACCTTAATCCCATAGAAAATCTGTGGAGGGAGCTGAAGGTTTGCGTTGCTAAACGTCAGCCTCGAAACCTTAATGACTTGGAGAAGATCTGCAAAGAGGAGTGGGACAAAATCCCTCTTGAGATGTGTGCTATCCTGGTGGCCAACTGCAAGAAACGTCTGACCTCTGTGATTGCCAACAAGGGTTTTGCCACCAAGTACAAAGTCATGTTTTGCAGAGGGGTCAAATACTTATTTCCCTCATTAAAATGCAAATCAATTTATAAAATTTTTCACATGTTTTTCTTGATTTTTTTTTGTTGTTATTCTGTCTCTCACTGTTCAAATAAACCTACCACTAAAATTATAGACTGATCATTTCTTTGTCAGTGGGCAAACGTACAAAATCAGCAGGGGATCAAATACTTTTTTCCCTCACTGTATATACACATGTGTGTGTTCATGTATCTTAGTCTTAACAACCACAACACAACAGTATAGTAAATAAAAAGCATATTCAATATTATGAATGAATGTATAGAAGAATTCAACCATAGCGCCATATCCAGAGATCTTTATGGTTTTGGACTGGATAGAGCAGATCTGGGTTCAAACAGAGATAGTCAGAGAGGAATAAACTTGGATATAACCTGTTTTAGCATGGACATTGCCAGTGAGGGTTTCCACCATTTTAAAGTAGTCAACTGGGTGGGGATTCTAATGGGTTGGGAGCAAATCAGCCAATGATCAGACCAATGTCTTCTTTTTTTCAAATTGGGTGCCATGGTTTGTAAATAACTTTAAATCTATATCACCGCCATCTTGTGGCCACAATAAATTAATGACACACATGATTTGGTTCAGGACTCCAGCACTGCGAGGTAGAGGTAAATCACAAATATTAGCATAAAATGGAGATAGCGTCAATGGCGCTTCACCCCATTCTGTTCACAGACACAATAAATGGCACAGATACAAAGAGGAGACCTCTTTCCATCTCTATGGCCTCACATACTATTTAAAATCAGATTTCAAATACTCTCTGTGCTTGATTTGAGTTTACCAGCTGCAACGGGCACTAAAATATAATAGTCTGGCACGCCAGGCGAGCCAAAACAAACGCTAAAATACTATTTGAACCCAGATGTGGTGTTGAGTAACACAGCCAATAAGAGCAAGCGAACTAGAGCGACCAACAACCAGAGAAAGACAGATCCAGGGCAGAACACATTGTGCAGTAAGTTAGTAATAGTATAGCATGTGTATACCTCTCCATTACAACACGTTTACAATTAGTCCAATGTTCGTTTTTATACTATTCGCATATTTGACATTTTATTCGTCAGCTCATCGTGTGTGTTCCTGCATCCGTTGCAGTGTGTGTGTGTGTGTGTGTGTGTGAGCATGGATGTCCCATACGATGTGCGTCCCGTTGCAGTGTGTGTCCTCACTCTTCAGCCCATAGGGCACCCAGGCATCTGGTACAGGACTGTTCAATGATTTTGTGTATGTCCCTTGCGGTTTGTGTGTGTGTGTGTGTGTGTCCCTTGCGGTTTGTGTGTGTGTGTGTTCCGTGTGTGTGTGTGTGTGTGTGTCCCTTGCAGGTTTGTGTGTGTGTGTGTCCCCTCTCCTCAGCCCATTGGACAGCCAGGCAGCCTAAAACTATCTGGAACAGGGCTATCTAGTTTACAGATAATCTTGTAGATGGATTTCTTCCAGCAGGGGTCACTATCTCTCCCAGTCTGTATCGCTGTGTAGAACTCTCTCAGTGCTAACTCTGCTAACTCCACAAACCTGTCAGGAACCTAGAGAGTGAGAGCGAGAGAGAGAGCGGAAGAGAAAGAGGAAGGAGAAGAGGGAGGGAGAGAGAGAAAGAAAGAGGAGGAAGGAGGGGGGAGGGGAGAGAGGGAGTGAGAGAAAGAGGAAGGAGAGGGAGAGAGAGAGCGGAGGGAGGAGAGGGAGGGTGAGAGAGAGAAAAGGAAGGAGGAGAGGGAGGGTGAGAGAAAGAGAGAGGAGGAAGGAGAGAGGGAGTGAGTCAGAGAGAAAGAGAGAGGAGGAAGGAGGGGGCGGAGAGGGAGGGTGAGAGAGAGAGATGTTCAATGTGCATGTATAAGAGAGATACACAGACAGACAGCTAGTCCTTACACCCCTCACACTTACTTGGTAGTCGTTGCTCTTGTTATAATGCATGTTCAGTATGCGATAGAGCTCAGTGTCCCGGCCCAGGCGTAGGGGGGTCTCTCTGCTATCTCTCCCCAGGCAGGGCGCACCATCCCTGGGTAAGCGGTCGCGGGCAGCCTGCCTGGCGAAGCGCTCCATCTGGATGTAGAAGAACTCCCGGAAGTTACTGAACCACTTGATGAGCTGGGAGGTCACGCAGCGGTTAAACTACAGGTGGGAAAGAGAGATGAACAGAGAGAGAGAGTAATGGAGAGAGAGAAAGTGAGTGGGAAAGAGAGATGAACAGAGAGAGAGAGTAATGGAGAGAGAGAAAGAGAGAGGGAAATAGAGATGAAGTGAGAGAGGGAGAGAGGAAGAGAGAAAGAGAAATGTCCAGAGATAACTTTGATACAGTTGTATTTTATCAGTCAGTGTTGTTGTAGTTGATAATAGTTTCACTAGAGGGCGCACTGGCACCTTGACACAATTTTAGGAACTCCTGCTCTTTCCATGACAGAGACTAGGTGAATCCAGGTGAAAGCTATGGTCCCTTACTGATGTCACTTCAAATCAGTGTAAATGAAGGGAAGGAGACAGGTTAAAGAAGGACTTTTAAGCCTTGAGACATGGATTGTGTATGTGTGCCCATTCAGAGGGTGAATGGGCAAGACAAAATATTTAAGTGCCTTTGAACGGGGTATGGTAGTAGGTGCCAGGTTGCACCGGTTTGTGTCAAGAACTACAACGCTGCTGGGTTTTTTACACTCAACAGTTTCCCGTGTGTATCAAGAACGGTCCAACGCCCAAAGGACATCCAGCCAACCTGACACAACTGTGGGAAGCATTGGGAGTCCACATGGGCCGGTATCCCTGTGGAACGCTTACGGACACCTTGTAGAGGTGTGTGTTTGTGTAATACAGTACCTTCACATCAGGGAAGTTAGTCTTGAGTGTGTTAGAGCTGGGGTATCTAGCGTAGAAGAACATCAGTTTGGCTTTCTTCAGATGACAGGGAGACAAACCCTCCTGAGCGTAACCATGGTTAAGGAGTAGTACGGAGATCACACACACAAAAACACAGATACACACACCTTTTCTCACTCCACTCCACCAAAAAAAGGATATTGAACCTGGACCGAGATACATCCCAGAATCCATTCCTCTGTCCCTTCCTCCTCCTCTCATCCCTCCATCCCTCTCATCCATCACAGCGAAGGGAGGGAAGGAGGGATGAGAGGAGGAAGAGGAGGAGGGGGTGAGCTGGGGGGGGAAAGGGTTCCCCTCCATGTAAGCATCAGAGTTCATAATTCCCTCTTTGTGGAGAGGATGAAGGTGAGAGAGAGAACGAGTGAAGAGCTGTTGCATGGTGTAGTGGAGGAGGGATATGGGGAGCGGGTAGGAGGTGGGCGGGAGGAAGGGGGAGGAGTCCTTATGATGAGAGGAGGGGGGGAGGAGGGCGGGGTGGGTGTGGTGGTGAGGGGGGTGAGGCTGGCAGAGAGGGGGGAAGGGGTGAGGAGGGAGAAGATGGTTTTTAGTGCGGTTGTTAGGTTGGTTGTTGGGGGGTAGAAGTTGGTTTCGGCGGTTGTCGGTGCGACGGGTAATCAACGGCAACGCTTCAGATTGTTCCTGGTGGGGGTGGGGGGGCGGAGCGGGGAGGGGAGGTTGGTCATGTGTTGCTGAACCTCCCCCCCGTCCTCTCTCCCGCTCTCTCAGGGCTGCCCACACTCCTCCTCTGCCTCCTCCCTCGTTCCCTCCCTCTCCGGGTGACAGGGTGGAAGGATGGATGGAGGGAGGTAGAGTTTCGTTTTGGGTGTATAGACGGAGGACCCTATCGATGACTCGAGCTACAGCGCTTCCGAGTTCCTGTTTCAAAGCTTGGGCAAACTTCTGCTCCCCTCCAACATGCTCCCCCCTCACCACCCCACACCCCATCCACACTGCCGCCCTCTCCAGAACCCCCTCCAAAAACACCCCTCCTCCTCCATTCACGTTCCTCTGTTCTTCACTCCTTTTCTCGTGATCCCTCGCTTTTTGGTCTTGTTTAGCGATGCCTTGGAAATGGGGAGAAGGGGGGATGAAGGGAAGAGAGAGATCGTCTATTTCTCTCACCTCCTCTTCCACTTCTTCTTCAGTGATCCCTTCTGCCGTCTCCTCCTCCTCTTTGTACATCTCTCCATCACCATCATCATCCTCCTCTGGCTCTCCTCCGCTCCACCTCCTCTCCTCCTCCTGAGCGGATCTCTCTCCGAATGCTTTCCATACCTTCTCCTGCAAGGCCTTCAGTCTTCCTCTCGCTTCCTCCAACTGTTCCTTCAGCTCCTCTCTCTCCTTTCTCCTCCCCTCCCTCCCTTTCTCCCTGTTCCCCCTCTCCGCACTCCTCCTCCCTTTCTCCTCCTCTTCTTTTTCCTCTAAGCCTATCTCTCCATCTCCTTTAACTAGACTCTCCAGTCTCAATCTCTTCACTCTCATCATGTCATAACTCCAGTCCGCCACTAAAGCGCCACTCAGCCTCTTCCCCCCCACACCTACCAACCGTCCACCCATCCCCTCCTCCTCCTCTCCCTCCATCCTTTCCTCTTCCCTGTTATATCTGTCTAGGTGTAATTGCCCCCTGGACCTCATGGGGGCTCCACCAGGCTGCAGCAGGTGGTGGATGAGGGGGTAAGGGGGTTGGGAGGAGGGGTTGGCACCAGGGTAGGGTGCACCGTGCCCCCCTCCAGAGGGTGTGAGGTGTCTGGGGAGGTCAAGGGCGGTGGAGGGGTTAGGGTACGGGTCAAAGGGAGAAATCAGGGAGGACTGACGACCAAACAGATCAGAAGGGGAATCCATGGAGCCTTCTCTTCTCCTCGTCGATGACTGTTTCTGGAAAGAGAGAAAATATTAAACCGTTTAGAAATCAAGTTTGTGTTTAAAGTGATAGAAACCCATTGTGACCGTACCTTACACCCCATTCGGGCACCTGGAACACTCAGGTGTGACAAACAATGTTTCAGAGAAATGCCCACTAAACCCATAAACTCACGTCAGTGGAGTACGGCAGTAAAGTGAGAAGTTAATTTATAGAGGGAGATCTGACTATGTTTATTCAGATGTTTTACCCCCTCTCCTGCTCATCCTACACGTGCACACCCCAACAGTGCATGCACACACACACGACAGAGAGAGATGACAACAGTGGAGGTAGAGAGGTAGCAGTGTGAAAGCAGTAGTCCTACTTGACAGTGATAATAACGCACACACAATTACTCATGCACACACACACACACGACAGAGAGAGATGACAACAGTGGAGGTAGAGACCTAGCAGTGTGAAAGCAGTAGTCCTACTTGACAGTGATAATAACACACACACACACACACACACACACACAATTACTCATGCACACACACACACAAAAGAGAAAGTGACATTTTAAATAGGATTTGAATCTAGCTATAATCCATAAATTAATTCAACTAAATGTGTGGCTTTTTAACCCTACAGTGAACAGGTCACATCAGTCACCATGGTCACCATGGTAGGGGGTTATTATAATTCAATTGCAACATGAACTATATAATCCAACAGCCTAAAAATAGATAAATATCAATTATTTAAATTTGATCTCTCTTCCATTTCTCTTCACAGTTGTGTTCGTATGGGTGTCACTGAGTAGGCTGATACCTATTGATCTTGGGTCCATAAAATGGGGTAAGTAGTCATTGTAAATAAGAATTTGTTCTTAACTGACTTGCCTAGTTAAATAAAAGTTTAAATAAAATAAACAAATATAAATAAAATAAAGTCTGTACATTGCAATATGAATGACCAATACGTACAAATACACTGACATGGGGAGGTGATTTCCCGACAGTCAAAGTCCTGCAACACGAGCTACAATGCTAATATCTGTGTGAACTCTTCACAGCTGTGTTCGTTTGGGTGTCACTGAATAGGCTGATACACACGGATCTTGGTTCCATGAAATGGAGTAAGGTTGCACAGTGCATACAGTATGCCCCTAATGTAACTCCTTGCCTAGTTAAATAAAAGGTTAAATTTAAAAAATGATATACAATTAATTAAGTCTAATTCGTCCACAGTACGATTAACTGATTTGTCCTTTTTTTTGTCAAATTAACAAATTATTGTGTTTTGTTTAACTCATATAGCAACATTTCCAAACGTGTATCTAGTCCAAATATGGCATGATTCCACTATTTGTATCCGTTTGCATCAGTTTCAGTGCCGTACGTTTATTTTCAAGGCGAACCGTAAATTCCACTGTTGTGGCTATCTTCACATAGACGTGTGGCAGTGCTGGTCGCTTCTGAGAACGAAGTATCTCCAGATTACCCGTTTTCCCGTGTGGATGCATGCATCGAAAACTTGGGTCAACTAGCTGTTACAGGGGACACATTGGTGAATGGATACATTTGCTAGCGATTCATGTGATTGATAAAGTTTATAAAAAAAAAATGCCATTAACTAGCCAGTTATCCTGAGACTATAGGGTAACCTAGTGGATAGAGCTTTGGACCAGTAACCGAAAGGTTGCTGGATTGAATCCCCGAGCTGACAAGGAATAAATCTGTCGTTCTGCCCCTGAACAAGGCAGTTAACCCACTGTTCCTAGGCAGTCATTGAAAAATAACTTAGCAAGGAATTTACCTTAAATAAAAGGTTAAAAAATAAATCTTGAAACTTCTGGGGGAAAACTAAAGTTAGCTTACTCCCACCACCAGAGCTTGCATTGTGGACTGTAACAGTAGCTAGGTTTCTAGAAAATAACTGGTAGCTATATGTTAAAGACTAGCTAGTTACTGACTATTGAACACTTTTTGTCAAACTACTTTGTTCCCCTGTTTGATGTATTGGTGACAGAAAGTTTGCCAGAAAAAATGTTGTTTTTGTTCCATTTCAGGTGGAGTGGCATTGCTGGCTGACAGGCCAGGGCCCATATTCACAAAGTAATTCGGAGTAGAAGTACTGATTTTAGGATAAGTTTTTGCCTAGACTGTCTTGAGTGCAATTCACTTACAATGACAAGGTGGACCTAGATAGCTATTTCTACTCTGAGACATTTTGGGAATATGGGCTCTGGAAGAAAGCTGTTGTCCAATGCCTCGCAGAGCAGTCCTTTCACCCCAGGATCCCACAGCAGTGCCACGGGTACTGCAGGATTTTGTCCACAGGCGCTTTATCGTTTGCTACGTTGCGTAACGGTTTGTACTCAACGACACGTTTTCTCAAAATGTTCTTGAACAGAATTTGAGACACGTTTTCTCCGTTCGGTGGGTGTATTTAAAAAAGGGCTGTGGTGCAATTTAAGACCCCACAACCCAACCACTCCACGTTTTTTTTAACTGGTCTTCAGTACACTACAGTTTCATTAATTGAATGTTCCATTATGTTATGTACTGAACACAGCCCTGACCAACTGTGCTAATTGATCAGTGATTTCCTAAATTCAACACACAAAAACATTAAGTGCCTGCGGCAATCCAGGACCAGGGTTGCCTACCCGATCCTTAGAGGTATTACAGTCAATGCTTATGAACTGAATATTGTATGTGAATTTCCATATATCAATGACACCAACAAAAAGATTGAATTGTTCAGCAACATGTGTAGTAATCATGTCTTTGGTGATGAAAGGTTAACAATGTATCAGGCCACTGCATGCTGTGAAATGGGGCCTGGATGGTAACATCTTCAAGCTGCCTGGCTGAAGACTGTGGCCTTCAGTGGTACCCAGAAACAAGGGCCTTACCTGGGGAGTACAGCAACAGTCGCTCTGTCTATCAGCCATTCTGTCAACATGTATCCAGAAACACGGGTCATTTGTTGACTTCTGCAACCGTAAAAGCCTTGGTTTCATGCATGTTAACATTAGAAGCCTCCTCCCTAAGTTTGTTTTATTCACTGCTTTAGCACACTCTGCCAACCCGGATGTCCTAGCCGTGTCTGAATCCTGGCTTAGGAAGACCACCAAAAACGCTGAAATCTCCATCCCTAACTACAACATTTTCAGACAAGATAGAACGGCCAAAGGGGGCGGTGTTGCAATCTACTGCAGAGATAGCCTGCAGAGTTCTGTGTTACTATCCAGGTCTGTACCCAAACAATTTGAACTTTTACTTTTAAAAATCCACCTTTCTAGAAACAAGTCTCTCACTGTTGCTGCTTGCTATAGACCACCCTCTGCCCCCAGCTGTGCTCTGGACACCATATGTGAACTGATTGAAGATAGATGGGGGGCAGAGTTCGTGCTGCTAGGTGACCTAAACTGGGACATGTTTAACACCCCGGCCATCCTACAATCTAAGCTTGATGCCCTCAACCTCACACAAATCATCAATGAACCTACTAGGTATAACCCTAAACACGGGCACCCTCAGATGTCATCCTAACTAACTTGCCCTCCAAATACACCTCTGCTGTTTTCAACCAAGATCTCAGTGATCACTGCCTCATTGCCTGCATCCGTAATGGGTTTGCGGTCAAACGACCTCCCCTCTTTACTGTCAAACGTTCCCTAAAACACTTCAGCGAGCAGGCCTTTCTAATCGACCTGGCCCGGGTATCCTGGAAGGATATTGACCTCATCCCGTCAGTAGAGGATGCCTGGTTATTCTTTAAAAGTGCATTCCTCACCATCTTAAATAAGAGCACCTCCTCCCAGCTGCCCACTGCACTGAGGATAGGAAACACCGTCAACACTGATAAATCCACAATAATTGAGAATTTCAATAAGCATTTTTCTACGGCTGGCCATGCTTTCCACCTGGCTACCCCTAACCAGGTCAACAGCCCTGCACCCCCCTCAGCAACTCGCCCAAGCCTCCCCCATTTCTCCTTCTCCCAAATACAGTTAGCTGATGTTCTGAAAGAGCTACAAAATCTGGACCCCTACAAATCAGCCGGGCAAGACAATCTGGACCCTTTCTTTCTAAAATTATCTGCCGAAATTGTTGCAACCCCTATTACTAGCCTGTTCAGCCTCTCTTTTGTGTCGTCTGAGATTCCCAAAGACTGGAAAGCAGCTGCGGTCATCCCCCTCTTCAAAGGGGGAGACACTCTTGACCCAAACTGCTACAGACCAATAACTATCCTACCCTGCCTTTCTAAGGTCTTTGAAAGCCAAGTAGACAAGCAGATTACCGACCATTTCGAATCCCACCGTACCTTCTCCGCTATGCAATCTGGTTTCAGAGCTGGGCATGGGTGCACCTCAGCCACGCACAAGGTCCTAAACGACATCATAACCGCCATCGATAAGAGACATTACTGTGCAGCCGTTTTCATTGACCTGGCCAAGGCTTTCGACTCTGTCAATCACCACATCCTTATCGGCAGACTCGACAGCCTTGGTTTCTCAAATAATTGCCTCGCATGGTTCACCAACTACTTCTCTGATAGAGTTCAGTGTGTCAAATCAGAGGGCCTGGACCTCTGGCAGTCTCTATGGGGGTGCCACAGGGTTCAATTCTTGGGCCGACTCTCTTCTCTGTATACATCAATGATGTCGCTCTTGCTGCTGGTGAGTCTCTGATCCACCTTTACGCAGACGACACCATTCTGTATACTTCTGGCTTTTCTTTGGACACTGTTAACTACCCTCCAGATGAGCTTCAATGCCAGACAACTCTCCATCCGTGGTCTCCAACTGCTCTTAAACGCAAGTAAAACTAAATGCATGCTCTTCAACCGATCACTGCCCGCATCCACCCGCCCGTCCAGCATCACTACTCTGGACGGTTCTGTCTTAGATTAGGTGGACAACTACAAATACTTAGGTGTCTGGTTAGACTGTAAACTCTCCTTCCAGACTCACAAACATCTCCAATCCAAAATTAAATCTAGAATTGGCTTCCTATTTCGCAACAAAGCATCCTTCACTCATGCTGCCAAACATACCCTTGTAAAACTGACCATCCTACCGATCCTTGACTTCGGTGATGTCATTTACAAAATAGCCTCCAATACTATACTCAACAAATTGGATGCAGTCTATCACAGTGCCATCCGTTTTGTCACCAAGGCCCCATATACCACCCACCACTGCGACCTGTACACTCTCGTTGGCTGGCCCTCGCTTTGCACTCGTCGCCATACCCACTGGCTCCAGGTCATCTACAAGTCCCTGCTAGGTAAAGCCCCACTTTATCTCAGCTCGCTGGTCACCATAGCAGCACGCACCCGTAGCATGCGCTCCAGCAGGTATATCTCACTGGTCACCCCCAAAGCCAATTCCTCCTACGGCTGACTTTCCTTCCAGTTCTCTGCTGCCAATCACTGGAATGAACTACAAAAATATCTTAAACTGGAGACACATCTCCCTCACCAGCTGTCAAAGCAGCTCACAGACCCCTGCACCTGTATATAGCCCATCTGTAAATAGCCCAACCAACTACCTCATCCCCTACCATATTTATTTATTTATTTATCTTGTTCCCTTGCACCTACATTGCACATTCATCTACTGCACATCTACCATTCCAGTGTTTATCTGCTATATTGTACTTACTTTGCCACCATGGCCTATTTATTGCCTTACCTTCCTTATCTTATCTCATTTGCACTCTTTGTATATAGATTAGTTTTTCTACTGTATGTTTGTTTTACTCCAATGTGTAACTCTGTGTTGTTGTATGTGTTGAACTGCTTTGCTTTATCTTGGCCAGGTCGCAGTTGTAAATGAGAACCTGTTCTCAACTTGCCTACCTGGTTAAATAAAAAAACACAGGCCTTACCTGGAGAGTACAGCTACAGTATCTCCGTCTCTCAGCCATTCTATCAACACGTATACAGAAACAAGGGACTTACCTGGGGAGTACAGCAACAGTCTCTCTGTCTCACAGCCATTCCGTCAACATGTATCCAGAAACAAGGGCCTTACCTGGGGAGTACAGCAACAGTCTCTCTGTCTCACAGCCATTCCGTCAACATGTATTGTATGTAACCCCTCAAATTCATACCAACAGCTGCGGACATGAGCACTGACTTATAGTCACTTTGTCTACTTGTACCATTCTTCAATCTTGTCTGGGATATATATTTTAGTTGACACGCCTGTGTGATGCGTCGGATATACATGAATAAAAATGTATTTAGCCTGGACATGAGACTTGAATTTACTTCAGACCTTTTGAATCACAAGCTCTTATACCACAGAAGTTAGAAAAAGTTTTTTTTATAATTAACAATAAAATAAAAAATAAACATTACAGCAGTGATAGTTGCATCCTTCCTCTAAACAGTCTGTGGATAGCGGGCAACGGGCTGGTTGGTTTGTTAATGTGTTGCTCCAGAGTTCCCACAGCCCAGCAGACTCACCTGGGGACAGAGGGATGGATTTTTTAATAAAAATCTTGGGAGACTTTTCCAGGGAGAGAGAGCATGAGCTTTGGAGCGAATACAATCCCAACAACTGGCCCTGGATAATATACTATGTCATCACACAGGCAGACTGCCACAGTGAATTATGTTTTAATTTAACAAGTCAGTAAATTCTTATTTACAATGACAGCGAGTTTAACTACCTTGTTCAGGGGCAGAACGACAGATTTTTACCTTGTCAGCTCAGGGATTCGATCCAGCAACCTTTTGCTTACTGGCCCAACGCTCTAACCACTAGGCTACCTGCCGCCCCTACACTCTAACCACTAGAATACCTGCCGCCCCTACACTCTAACCACTAGGCTACCTGCCGCCCCTACACTCTAACCACTAGGCTACCTGCCGCCCCTACACTCTAACCACTAGGCTACCTGCCGCCCCTACACTCTAACCACTAGGCTACCTGCCGCCACAGTGAAGGAGGTTTACTATGAGTAGAGCTTATTTATCTGTGCTCTGGAGAGATCACAGGTAGTGGGTCAGAAGGTCCTTGGACCAGTCTGTCTCTGTAGCACCTGAAGAGAGACAGATAGAGGCAGCGAGTCTCCTAGAAAGAGAGAGACCCCTGCCCTCCCACTGGCGCAGGGTCTCCTGCCTATTATCAAAATCAAATCAAATGTTATTTGTCATGCGCCGAATACAACAGGTGTAAACCTTAGCGTGAAATGCTGAATACAACAGGTGTATACCTTAGCATGAAATGCTTACAACAATGCAAAGATAAAAAGTACTGGGCCGTACGCACCACCTTCTGGTCAGATGCCAAGCAGTTGCCACACCGAGCCGTGATGCAGCCAGTCAAAATACTCTCAATGGTGCAGCTGTAGAACTTTTTGAGGATCTGGGTGCCCATGCCAAATCTTTAAATCAGCCTCCTGAGGGGGAAGAGGCGTTGTCGTGCCCTCTTTCACAACTGTGTTGGTGTGTTTGGACCATGATAGGTCCTTAGTGACGTGGACACAGAGGAACTTGTATCATGCAATTTAAAGGAAAACAATAATATTGTGACTTGCTGACATGTTCCTGCTGGATGCAGAGAAATCTACTGCCTTGTATGGTCGCATCTATCTCCACCAGGCTCCAAGAAATCATTACATTTATAGCTAGCGAAGCTATTATTGATATTATGGCAACACGTCTCATCTCACTAACAATTGCTAAGGCGAACAGCAAATTCCACTATTGTGGCTAATCCTTATTGTGGCTTGCTTCACATATAGGGGACTTCTTCCATCATGACAGCATCATGCTCTTCATTATTTGACTGTGGTTAGCTGCTAGTTTAGATGCCTGTGATTTGTTGAGACCTAATTTTGCAGCCCAAATGCTTAAAGGATGGATGGTGTAGTGAATTAGCCTTGGGTAGCTAGCTTAATGACATCCCTATTAAAATTAGGTATCCACTATTGCTTAATTCAGAAAGCAGACTACACCTCTGAGTTACATCTGAAAGAGGGTTGGCAACAACACCTACACCACACTGACTCTTAACACAGGGGCCCCCCAGGGGTGTGTCCTTAGTCCTCTGCTGTACTCCCTGTTCACCCACGACTGTGTGGCTTTGCACGACACCAACTCTATCATCAAGTTTGTTGACGACACCACGGTTGTAGGCCTGCTAACCAACAACAATGAGTCAGTCTATAGGGAGGAGGTAAGTGAACTGGCATTGTGGTGTTATAACAACCTCTCCCTCAATGTCAGCAAAACAAACAAGTTGATTGTTGACTTCAGGAAGCAGAGGGGGGAACACGCCCAAATCCACATTTACAGGACTGCAGTAGAGAGAGTCACGAGTTTTAAGTTTCTCCGCGTCCACATCAACAAGGACTTGTCATGGACCAACAACACCACCATTCTTGTCAAGAGGTCGCAACAGCGTCTCTACTTCCTAAGGGGGTCACCCCGGGTCCTCTCCAAATACTACTGCTGCTCCATCGAGAGCGTTTGCATCATGGCCTGGTATGGGAATTGCTCCATCCACGACCGCAAGGCCCTCCAGCAGGTGGTGAAGACAGACCAGTAAGTCACTGGGATGGTGCTCCCACCTATCCAGGACCTCTCCTCGAAACGGTGCCTGAGGAAGGCACACAGTGTCATCAAGGACCCCAGCCACGAGCTGTTCTCTCCTTTCCCGTTGGGCAAATGGTATCGGAGCATGAGGTCTGATACCAACAGGCTCAGAGACAGTTTCTATCTACAAGCCATCAGACTGCTGAACAGTTGAACTGGACTGACCACCCGCTCTGATTCTCCATACCTTAGTGCACACACACACACACACACACACACACAACTGCTGCTACCAGACTCTTATTATACTGGTCAGTTTATACACTGCCCCTTCCCCAATACACTTCTAAATATTGGACTATAAATTGTGCCTTCCTGTATAATACTTGTGCTAAAATATTTAATATATTCAACTGAGCCATTTACTTTATGTTCGTATTCTTCTCTTTTATTTCGTATTGTTGCATTGTCGATAAGGAACCTGCAAGTAAGCATATCATTGGACCATGTATACA
>QNTS01005553.1:31335-34955 GCA_003317085.1 Hucho hucho
TTTGTCAGTGATATGTGGCAGACAAACCTTCCACCTTCTCCACTACTGTCCCATCGATGTGGATAGGGGGGTGCTCCCTCTGCTGTTTCCTGAAGTCCACAATCATCTCCTTTGTTTTGTTGAAGTTGAGTGAGGTTATTTTCCTGACACCACACTCCCAGAGCCCTCACCACTGTGTGTAAAGCCACTCGAGTACAGATTCTGTGCCCTCTGACCGAGCAGGCTCTCATAGTGAGTGAAGCACCTTGCCATACGCTAAGGATCAGTGGTTCCCAAACTTTTTATAGTCCCGTACCCCTTCAAACATTCAACCTCTAGCTGCATACCCCCTCTAGCACTAGGGTCAGCGCACTCTCAAATTTTTGCCATCATTGTAAGCCTGCCACACACTATACGATACATTTATTAAACATAAGAATGAGTGTGAGTTTTTGTCACAACCCGGCTCGTGGGAAGTGACAAAGAGCTCTTATAGGACCAGGGCACAAATAATAATATAATAATAATCAATAATTTTGCACGGAGAGTCCCTGTAATCTTAGATTCAGATCATTCAGGCGAGAAAAAACATCACCCAGATAGGCCAGTCGTGTGAGAAACTCGTCATCATGCAAGCGGTCAGACAAGTGAAAATTATGGTCAGTAAAGAAAACTTTAAGCTCGTCTCAATTTTAAAACAACGTGTCAATACTTTGCCCCTTGATAACCAGCGCACCTCTGTACGTTGTAAAAGCGTTACATGATCGCTGCCCATATCATTGCATAGTGCAGAAAATACACGAGTTCAGAGGCCTTGCTTTAACAAAGTTAACCATTTTCACCGTAGTGTCCAAAACATCTTTCAAGCTGTCAGGCATTCCCTTGACAGCAAGAGCCTCTCAGTACAGATACCATCAGTACAGATACCAACACATCTTGACCACCAAAGTCCATTTGATGTCACAAAGCTGTCCAATACTTTAAAAATATCCTCTCATGTTGCCCTGGTTTGCAGAAGAGGATATCTGTCTTAATTGACACCCCCCCCCCCCCATAAACGTATCATCCATACCAGGAGCTGTGCCAGGCCCGCCACATCTGACTCATCCAGCTGTAACGCATAGAATTCACTGGCTTGTATGCCAAGCAGTATTTGTTTCAAAACATCTACTGCCATGTCACTGATGCGTTGTGAAACCGTGTTGTTTGATGAAGGCATTGTCTGTATAGTTTTTTTGGGCCTTTTCCCCCCAGCATTGTCCCAGCCATATCTGTGACAGCAGGAAGAATTAAGTCCTCCACAATAGTATGGGGCTTGCCTGTCCTAGCCACTCAGTAGCTCACCCTATAATATGCTGCTATCCCCTTCTTATTAATGGTATCTGTTGCTTTTATACATGTCTTACTACTCGAAAGTAGTCTTAATTCTCCCCCCAAAAAAAATCCTGTGGCTTATTTTTCAAATTGGCATGTTTTGTTTCTAAATGTCTGCGCAAGTGAAGGTTAAGGTGTGAGTACTTTTGCACATATAACACAGTGGCTAAGGAAAGACACTACTCCCAAATCAATGTAGTTCTCGTCATATTTTGTGCCTCTTCGATGGTCCAACGTCCCTGTCTGTTGTCCGGTGCTTTCCCGGGTAAGGGGGCAGTAGCTCTTCGGCTGCATCAGATTCACAACTGTCAGTGTCCATGCTAGCTGGGCTAACAACAAATGTAGAATTACTGATGTTAGCATTGGATGTGCTCGTGGAAGCAGAACAACTTGTGTCGTGGACAGGTGCAGATGTAGTACTGCTGGTAGTAGCAGTAGTACCAGTAGAGCTGGTATGTGTCTCTATGGACACAGGGCTTACTTTTTTAAACCATTTATCTTTTTTTTTTTAGCAAATGGAATGAGCAGCAGCTACATTTGGCTACATAAGGACCGTTAGTGGAATTCCCGCGAGAGAGTAATGGTTAATGTGATTGGATGTTAATTATTTTACATTGTGTTATTTCGCTGAACGCTAGATGGTTTAATTTTATTTGTGGCATTGAAACGAGGCTAGTTGGGCGAGAAACCCCCCCCCCCCACCCAAATGTATAGCACCATTGGAAAATATAAATGGACTGTTTGAAAATGTGTGAATCACATTTCTTTTTGGCTTACCCCCGACGGCATTGCCCCAGTTTGGGAATACCTGCTATAGAACATATTATGGACCCTCTGACCGAGCACGCTCTCACAGTGAGTGAAGCACCTTGCCATACGATATAGAACATATGATGTGCCCTCTCTAACACACACACACACACACACACACACACACGTAGACCCACTCAAGCACAGAAATAGACACACTATATCGCTCTCTCGCTACAACACTGGCACCAATTATCCTCTCTGACTGAAGTGTTTTGATGGTGTAATTGTCGCAGACAGAGAGGAGAGGGGGATGGAGGGATAGAAAGAGTTAGAGACATGGAGAGAGGGAGTGAGAGAAGTGGAGAGAGGGGGGATGGAGGGATAGAAAGAGGAAGAGAAATGGAGAGAGGGAGGGAGAGAAGTGGAGAGAGGGGGGATGGAGAGAGTAGGGATAAATAGAGAAAGAGATGAGTGCTGACTCAGCATGCTAATGCTGCTCTCCATCTCCCTGTTTTGTTCCATCTCTCCCTCTCTTCACAGGTGCAAGGTTCTCGCTCTCCACTCCATCCATCCCTCTCTCTCCAGACTCCCCAGAATGCACAAACAAAGAACGAGAGAGAGAGAGAGAAAAGGATGGGTCAGGATTCCCCCCCATCCGTTTTTCCCGGACAATGAAGAGATCATCCTCTCTTATCCTTTAATCAGCTCTCCATTTTTCCCCCTCTCTCTCTCTCTCTCTCTCTCTCTCTCTCTCTCTCTCTCTCTCCCCCTCTCCCTCTATCTATCATGGCCAGAGAAAAGGTTAGGTATCTAAGAATACTACCCCTCTGGGTGTCTATAAGCAGATGGAATCCTTCAGTCATTGTTGATGTCTTTATCGTTTCTCTCTGCTGGGTTCATGATGCAGATTTTAATTAGACAACTGCTCAATGGCGACACCAGCTGGTAGAGTTGAGCTACTACGTCACTGCACACATAACACATCTGTATTATAGCCAATAAAGACAATATACTAAATATACAGATATTTTTTATTTTTTTTTACAAAAAATGGCTTGGGGGGGGAATTCCATTTGAATTCTGTCAATTTTGAGAAGTACACTGAAATGTGAAATTCCAATAGTTTTTCCATTGAGAAACATTGATGAAAAATTAGAATTTCAGTTAACTTCCTGAATTGAAATGGAATTGACTCTGATAAATAACAGGGCCAAGAGTTTTTCCTGGTGAGGTCACATGGTCATGGAAAACAAACTCCACTATAAAGGGAATATGGTGCCATTTGGGATATAGCCAGTGTCTTGTTCATTAAGACGAATTAGATTTCAGATTCTAGATTTTAAAACTCAAGAACTCAAGAAATCTCAAATTACAAACAGCAACCCTAGGATTGATGTGCTGCTTCATAGTGCTAGTGTGCACACTTCAATGTGTGTGTGTGTGTGTGTATACACTTCAGTGTGTGTGTGTGTGTGTGGTTGGTGTACACTTCAGTGTGTGTGTGTGTGTGTGGT